>SNQJ01S0054528.1:66565-82441 GCA_010110895.2 Picea sitchensis | reverse complement strand
CCATTTGTTCCTCTCATATCCTTAGCTTTATAGCTTTACAATAAAATATTTAGATCCTAGAAGAAAGGATCAAACTTGCTAAAGATAGAAAGTCAAAACATTTTTTTACAAAAAGAAAGGAGATGGACCTATAAAATAGGTAAATTCCTTATTTCATGGTCTCCAGATCATGTATAACCTTTGTGCTGTGCAGATAAGCCTTCCAACTCTATTTGATATCCTTTGATGAATATAAATTCGAATTTGCCAAGTTTAGAAAAAACCCTAATTTATTGCCCCTAAAATAAGTGTCAAATCAACTTGGAATCCTCCTCTAACTCCTTTGCAGCAAAAGTGAATCTTAGATTTGACACTATAATTCAATATGTATCTTTGGAAATCATTTTCAAGAGATTCTGTTGAGAAAATCTTCGATCTTGGAAAAAATACACCTTCGTTGGCCAGTCTCAGGTTTCAACAACTATTTTGCCTTAAGATTTGCTAGTTAGCTGGTGAAAGCTCTGATTTTCATCAGCTAACTGGTTATAATTCTTCCTTCTATGCTGGTGAAAGTTATGTTTTATCTTTGAGAAAAAAACTATGTAGAGTAGTAATGATCCTTCAACAGCTGCATAAGATGATTGTCGACATTTGATGTTTGAACCTCAGGTGACCTGCAATGAAAAGGAAATCCAAATACACAACTGTTGTTATCTATATGGCTTTTCCCTGTTCTCCCAATACTGTTCTTGATCCTTTCGAGATGTAACCTGCTGCAGAAACTCTGCAATGCCCTTACGCTCTGAACACATGAAACCACAATATTCAAAAACTCCAGAACATGATCACGAGGCCCATGGTAAACTGTATGTCCTTCTGACATTATGATGATATCATCAAAGAGATCAAATGTCTCAAGTGTTGGTTGAAGAAGCAACATGACTGTTGTGGCTTGCTCGATGTGCGCAACCTGTTGCTGGCACTTCAAGATATGAAAAGTAATAAAACTGTCCAAGCTAGTTAATATTTCATCTATGAAGAGAGTTTTCATAGGAGGCATGATTATTTTCTCAATCATTACTCTTTTTCTCTGCTCACCAGAAATTCCTCTTATCATGCCATTACCAATTATGGTGTCTGCACAAATACCCAGATCAAGGATCTTCAAAACATAATATGTTTTAAGACTTCCTTTCAAAGTGAATCAAATAACTATTGAAATATGAAACTATTTGCTCCAGACATGGTTCGAGTTTATTAGGATGAAGTCGATGCCATGTCTCAAGAGAATCCATTGCAACATTTGCCAAAGGACAATGCCTTAATCCAATTTTTAGAGCACTGATCATTGGTCCCTCAAGGGATTCAATGCTGATGATAGGAGGAGGAGCTGACAAGCAAAGCCACAAACATAAAACCAGAAGCTCAAGTTTGTAGCACCTACTAGAGATGAGCACTTCCTGTAAATATTTATGGAACAAATCCTTGCACAAATCTCGGTCTTGTTGTGATATCATATCCCCAAAAACAATATCTCCTTGCGATGGATTTTCAATCTCCCTTTTACTGCCGATTGCTTTCATAGTCAAAGATGATTCCATTTTGCCAAAATAACAAATGACAAGAAGTTTATAGAAACCACTAATCATAGGATATAGACTTGAGAGCTCAACTAAGCAACATCCAAAAGGATAAACCCATTTCAAGAACAGATTAGTGCAGTCACTGCCAATGATAAAATATACAACTTCAAATACATACATTGTTCCATATGAAGAAAAGTAAACTCTTGATTCACGCATCTCCTAACACACAAAATTACAAATCCTCAAATGAAAATAGTTTTTCTCAAATATATCTAAATAATTTAAAGCAACAATAACCAATGCCAGAAAATAATTGCGATCCACTACTATTGCTCAAAATCCATTTTTCCTCAACACAATCGCCAAAACTTTTATAAACCCTGTAATCTCTTGGAATTATTGCCTCGACACCTCAACTATTGAAAACTAAAAACTAGGCTCTTTGATGAGTTGTGTCAAGAGAGAGAGACATCCTACGAGCTTCTCCTTCATATAACTTTGACCTAGTGTTTGTGTGCTCTGTGTTCAAATTTCAGAAACAAAAACATCCTTCTGGCCTGTAATAATTTGCCATATCTCAGGTCCAGTAAGTTTATAATGAATCCTTAGATTAAAGGAATTTAACTGATGAAACAAATAAGTCCTTAGTCCGTTGTTCTGATTTTTACAATCTGTCGGTGGATAATTCAAACCTTGCAAGTCGGTGCAACTCCCTCTGTGGCTCCTTTGCGTAGCTAGATACTTTCAACGTCTCAATATTTGAACAACTATTGCCGCATTCACCATTGAACAGTTGTTCCATCTTTGACAGTTGTATCATCGATTTGGCAATTGATGGCTCAATGCATGGTGTGCCATATGAATATGTTTTTATTTGTTTTCACGAATGCTAGGAATTTCATATGCAAATAAAATTTCAAAGGTTTAAAACCTTTAAATTCATCGGTGCATACATACCTGTTTTGATAATAAAATAAAACATAGAGCCTGGTTCTATAGCTGACTTATAGACTCATATTTTGGCTTAAAAATAACTCATTGCTTGTATGTGGACTTTGATGAAGATCTTAAAATACTGGTTAGATTAATGGCTCAATTTGGGTGTCGTTTAGCCTTTAACTCTTGACTTCTAGTCTTTGGAGTATTACATGGCAATTGATATAGCTTGGGTTTATACGTAGGTCATTAATCACTTAGTGTGCACACACCACAAGAGTATAAACATAAAAAAAGAAAAAACTATGGTTTGGGATATGTATCAATTAAGAAAAATTGACAAGATGGATTTGTGAAATGCAGGTTGAAGACCGAATAACAAAGGCTTGGAGCAATCATGATCAATGAGAGCTGATAAGGAAACAAGAAGTTTAAGACACTGGCCAAAGGCTAATAAGAAAAATGGGTGAAACAGAGAGAGAGAGAGAGAAAGATAAAAACGCTCTCAAAAGCCAGTGCATTTTGATCACTAACAGTTCCATATATACTTCTTCCTCTATATCTCCATTAAGAAAAGCTGACTTAACATTCGTCTGATAAACTTTAAAGTTCTTATGGCATGAATATGCAAGGAACATTCTGATGGCTTCCAATCTTGCCACTAGTGTGAAAGGTTCATCAAAGTCCCGACCTTCAACTTGTGCATACCCTTTACAGACCAATCTGGATGTATTTCTAACAACTTATCCTTTTTCATTCATTTTATTCTTGAACACCCATTTGGAACCTATTACATTATTATCTTTAGGTCCAGGGACAAGCTCCCAAGTATTGTTCTTCTCAATTTGATCAAGCTCTTCATTCATTTCTCTAATCCAATCATCATGATGGCTGGCTTCATCAAAATTTTTAGGTTTAGTCATAGATAAAAAAGAAACATGAGATTGTTCTGAGTCTTTAATCAATTTCCTTATTGACTGAACTCCTTTATTTATATCTCCAATTATCTGATTTTCGGGATGATTCTTTCTAACAATTCTGAGAGGTGATTTTGCTTCTTTCTACTGATTTGTGTCAGCCTGAGTAATCGTATCTTCATCTGATTCAGATTCTTCCATTTCTGATCCTTGGAGCTATTCATCTTCATCTTCAACTATATCTTTTGTGCTTGGTTCAACACTGCTTACATTTCTGACCGATATTTCTTCATTAACTTTTATGTCTATACAATCAACCAGTTTATGCAGTCTCTTATTGTAACATATGTACCCATTATTGTTTGTAGCATAACCCAAGAAGATACCTTCATCAACCCTGTCATCATATTTTCCAATATTTTCATCATTGTTCTTGATATAACATTTACTCCCAAAGACTTTAAAATTCTTGATTGAAGTAGGTCTTCCAAAACATAGTTCATAAGGAGTCTTGTCACTGTGTGGCCTGATATGAGCTTTGTTTAAGGATATGAACAGTTGTATGAATTGCTTTTACCCAATATGTCTAAGGTATGTTCCTTTCCTTCATCATGGATCTTGCCATTTGTTGTACTGATCTATTCTGCCTCTCAACAACTCCATTTTGTTATGGATTCCTTGGAATTGTGTATTCTCTTTTGATCCCATGTTTATCATAGAACTCTTTGAAGCTCCATGAACTAAACTCTCCTCCTCTATCACACCTTACTTCCTTTAATCTTTTTCCTATTTGATTCTCAGTCAGAGCCTTAAACACTATGAATTTTTCAAATGCTTCAGATTTTTTTTTCAAAAAGGCAACCCATGTTAGTCTAGAATAATCATCAATAATCAACATAAAATAATTTTCTTTTCTTGTACCTTCTTTCTTTGATGGTCCACATAAATCCATATGTACTAACTGGAGATTTTTTTCTGTTGAAGGAAAGTTTTTATATTTGAACTGAGTGCAAGTAAGCTTTCCTATCTGGTAGGGTTTACAAACAAAGTCGTATGGCTTTGATATCTTCGGAACATCTTTTACTACCCCATTGTTTCTGAGCTTGATTATATGATCAAAATTTAGGTTTCCAAATCTCCTATGCCACAACCAACTTTCATCATACTTTCTTAAGTGGCATTCTTCTTTTTCTTCTTTTAACACATAGACATTGTTTTCTGTTCTTATCCCTTTTGCAACTAGTTGTCCTGAATTCACAGGTTTTATTCTACAGTCTTTAGAGGTAAAAATGAATTCACATCCTCGATCACAAACTTGACTAACGCTAAGAAGGTTATGTTTTAGACCTTCTACAAACAACACATCTTGATGTTTCCTTTTCCATTACTCAAACTTGCATTCCTTTACCTTTTATTTTTTCCTGGTGCATCATTTCCAAAAGTTACATTCCTTGATTTGCTTTCACTTAGAGTTAGAAACTTACTTTTGTCTCGAGTCATATGTTTTGGAACATCCATTGTCAATATACGGGGTTCTTTTCTCTTTAGGCCCCAATAACTTGCTAGTCTACACTTGCCATCTTCTTTCTTGTAACAAATCTTGAAATTTGCAGCAGTAGGATTCAAATCTGGCTTAAAATTCCTTAAGTGACAATCACAACGGCTTTATGTCCATGGTCCTTGTGGATGTAATAATGCAGTTCGAATATGAATCATAATGATTGTTATGCTCATAAATGTTATTATGTTTCACCTCATCCTTTCTCCATCCATCACATGATTTATGAGTATGGTCGTTTGTTTCTTAGTTGTCTCAATCTTTGTTGTGGCAGATAATTATTCCTTAAGTATCTTGATTTCAAATATCTAGATCTTAAAGGACAGTTTACAACTTTGTGACCAAGTTAGAATAGAAATAACAATAACTAGAAAAATATTTGTACCTGGAAAAAAGTTGTAGTCAATTTCTTCCATGTTGATAAGTTTCTTGATCATAAATGTTTTGTGTTATTTCTTTGATCCACAGATTTGGTTCTGGTACTTTTCTTTCATTCCCTTCTTGGTGGTTGATTTTAACTTTCTTTGTTTACTTGAGTGACTGTTGTCAATGTTTGATAATTTGATGGAACACATATTACTTGGATGATCACTACTTTATCCTTCTTCGTACCCCAAGCCAGCTTTCAACTTTGGATTTCTTTGCTGATTTAGAATGCGAGGGTTAATCCTTCTAAAGGCTTTAATGCCAGATTTTGGTGATACAATGCCATAAACTTCTCCATTTCTTTTATGGTTTACTATCTCTTCTTCTAAGACTTTACACCTCACTTTCTTCTCTGAAAATTTGTTTCCAGTATGTCTTCTATTTTATTTACCTCTTCTAAGTCCACTTTTGGTAGAGAAAAGTTTTCATAAGGTTTTTCACCATTCATTTTAAAACTGCTTCAATAATTGTTTTTTTTTCTCTTCTGACTCTGTGAATTTCTTTAAAGCACTGATTAATTCACCTTCCATATCCACCACAGCCTTCATCATTTCCTCCTCTTTGTTCATCATCAAGATCTCTATATCCATAAGCATAAAATCATTCACTTTGTCTTCACATGGTGAATCACTATCTATGTCTTCTGGGGAATTGTCATTATTTTCCACAAACTTTTCTTTACTATATTTCTTGAATTTGTACTTCTTTCATCATTAGAGTTCTGGTCCTTTTCTGATGGGACACTTAGATGCAAATGACTTATCTTACCTTAGATGCAAAATGACCTATATTACCACAATTAAAAAAATTGAAGGGAAGCTTGCCTTAATATTTTCCTGATCCTTTCTTTAACCTTCTCACAAATTTTGCCTCAACATCATCTAAATCTGAATCAATATTCTTGTCTGCTTTAAAAGATGCTTCTCTAGTAATGGATTTATCGTTGTTGATTCTCATTTCATATGCAATTAAACTTCCTAGGAGTTGATCAATAGACAAAGTTTTAAGATCATTTAGTTCTTCTATTGCAGAGACTTTTGGATTAGATTTATCAAGCAAAGATCTTAAAATCTTCTGAACTAAAATTGATTCTTCAAACTTCTCACCAAGATCCTTCATGGCATTCACAAGTTCTTCAACTCTTAAAAAATACTTGGTAACTGTTTCATCTTCATTCATCTTTAGTTGTTCAAACTTCGACCTAAATGTTTGAAGTTTGGCATCTTTTACTTTCTCATTTCCTTCATAGTTGCTAATAAGTTTATCCCACATTTCTTTGGTAGTTTGAAGATGCATCACCTTTACAAATTCATCTTCTGCAAGTCCATTCAATATAGCATTCATTCGCTTAGCATTAAATCTAAATTCTAAATTATCATCCTTGGAAGCCAGCACAACAGGCTTTGTATATCTAGTCTCTACTACATCCCAAACATCAGTACCTAAGGCCATTAGGTATGTTCTCATTCTAACCTTCCAAAAGGAAAAAAAATTTCCATCAAATAGAGGAGGATTACTGGCTGAAGTCCCTTCATGACTTGTCATGTTTAAGCTTACATATCTACCTTTAAATAAAAGGAACCTGCTCTGATACCAATTGTTGAAATTACTAAGAGAACTAAGAGGGGGGGGTGAATCAGTTGTTACTATGATTAAACAATTTTAATTCAATTAAACCATTTTTAATCTTTCTCCAAGTGACCATCAATATTATACTACATATGAAAAACATAAATAATGAGCATCACTCACACATAAGATATACACAGAGACAAATTTTCACGAGAAAACCCATAAAGGGAGAAAACCTCTTCTTCTTCGAAATGATAGGCAGTCTTTTAAGTTATGTACATCATCTATACTTGAGAACCAACTCAATGTGAGGCTACTACCTCTGTTTTACAAGCTCTAACTTGTTTGAGAGAACCATCTCTCTGGTTTCTATAGCACCAACTAGAAGGAAGTACCAACTCCCTGAGTGTTCCAGCACCGACTGGATGGAAGCACCTACTTCCACTTATACAAGCACCAACTTTCATATAGAAAACTCTATGTTTTCCCAAGCACCACCCTACCACCCTAGTTTTTAGCCACAACTAGATGGAAGCTACAACTACAATTACTCAAGCACCAACTCGAATATCAAAGGACCAGAGTCCTCCCTAGCACCACCCTACCTCCCCGATTATAAATAAATGATTGAATAACCAACGACACAGATAAATCGATTCTTACCACTTCTTCTCTATTCTGTAAATCTGGTCTGCTTCTAACTGTTCTGTAATTCTTCTCTTCCTCTATCTGTTCTACAATTCTTCTCTTCCCCTGTCTGATCTGCAATTCTGCTTTGCTTCAAGATGTTCTACAATTCTGCTCTGTTTCAAGTTGTTCTGCAATTCTGCTCTACTTCAAGCTGTTCTTCAATTCTGCTCTTGCTTCTGTCTATTCCTCATCTGTTACTCATCTCTGATTTTTATCTCACACTGCGCATCATGTCGGTCTCACACTATGCATACTGTAATTTACCCTTTCTTACAGTTCAACTCATTTTCATTCAGATTGACCAACCCTCCATAGTCATTGCATATCCATTTTATCCTCTTCCATCTCTTCAGTTACACTTTGAATCTCCAAGAAAATGCATCAGCAACTGAATCGCAAAGAGAATTGTAGTTCATAATTTATAGGAAGCCTCGACAGTGGGAGACACGGGAAAAAGCCTGCATCGGATAAATGCAGCCATAGATGGTCGGCAAGCCAACCACCAGTCATTTATGGTAGAGATCAAAGGAAAAATCAATAACTCTCGAATTTTTGTCTTAATTGACCATGGAGCTACGTTAAGTTATATTACTCAAGAGGTAGTAGAGTCGAACAAACTTAAGAAATTGAAGCATGCAAAGTCATGGCTAGTACAACTAGAAAGAAGAACTAATAGGAAAGTAGTCGAATTTATTTCTGATTTGGAGTTCAGCTTAGACGGTCAAAATATAAGAGAAAATCTGAACATTCTACCACTAGGAACTTACAATATGATTATCAGGATGGATTGGTTGGAATAACACAAAGCTATGCTAGATTGTTATACAAACTTACACAAATATAAAGACGACGTCGACACTACTAGAACAACCCAAGGTATACTAAAATTTGTATCAATCAGGCAAGTTTCAGTGATGCAACTCAAGAAATGTATGAGGAAAGGATGTCAAGTTTATGCCACCCAAGTAACGAATCTGTTAGAAAAAGGAGATAAGCCAAAGTTAGAAGAATTTGCTGTCCTACGTGATTTTAGGGACATGTTTGTGGATGAGATACTTGAACTACCCCCTCGAAGGGAAATAGACTTCTCCATAGACGTACTACCCGATTGAGCTGCTATCTCAAAAGCACCTTACCGGATGAGTCTACCAGAACTGACAGAATTAAAATTACAATTATAGGAATTGTTGGACAAGGAGTATATTAGACCGAGTGTCTCACCATGGGGGGCACCAGTCCTCTGCATGAAAAAGAAAGAAGGTAATCTAACTATGAGGTGAAAAAGAAAGTTGCTAACTGAATTGTAACTGATCGATTAACTATGAGGTGAAACAGTAACCCTTTGTTCAAGTTTCCAATTAACCAGTATCATTGGATTAAATCTGCAGGGTTTTGCATTTATCTCATATTCCCACTAGCTATGACCGAGCACTAAACAGAGTTTGAATTTCTTGATTTGGCATGTTGGAATTCCTGTGATGAAGGGTCTCAACACTCCAAGTCACGATCACCAAGACTTTAAGATGGATATTAGCACCACTAGTTTATTCCCCTCACGTGACCACTGGTGGTGACCATAGGCTGTGCCAAAAGGCACTTCGTATCTCTTGAACTTATGAACTTCATCGAGCTTGATCAACTGTTGATATCTCCAATTATCCAACGGTCCAGATCTCATCATGATCTTGCATATCATGATTCCTATGATGAAGGATCTCGATACTCCAACTCGCGATCATCAAGACTCTGAGATGGAGCTTAACACCGCTATCTTCTTCCTCCATCTTCTGCAGATGTAACCACTAGCTGTGACCACAACCTTATTTGAAAACACATTTCGCACTTTCACGTCTCAGGTATACTGTGATGAGTCCTCTCGACTCTCCATGTCACGAACTATGAAATAGAGATTGGCTTCTCTAGCTCTACTCTCCAGCTCTCGACAATGTGACCAAGATATATGACCACTCGCCAATCAAACGAGCACTTCGCTCCTTTGACTTTCCAGTCAGCAAAACGTTAATCCCTCGCCACATGTCCCTCTTGGATCAATGGTCAAGATATTATCACAATTTCGCAACTTCATGGGCCTTCATCATGCCTGATCAATGGTTCATGATCTCGATGATTTGACGGTCCAGATCTTTTCATGATCTCGCATATCGCGAGTTCCCACACCATGCTCTGTTGACTCCTCCAATGTGCAAGTCAGCATAATTCTGATCGCTTGCCACGTGTCCTATCACTGCAACGACCAGGATTGTTATCGCGAGTTTGAACCTCTTTTCTTTGGATTTCCTGATCTGCGAAACTACGAAATGAAACCTTTGTCATGCTTTGACTGTTTTCTTTCTTCTGAGCTTACATTGTTGATCTTGCCACCTTTTTCGTGCTTTGATTGTTTTCCTCCTTCGGAGCTTACACTACTGATCTTTCCATTCTCGCTATGCTACTTATCATGCTGATCTTTGCCATCTGATCATGATAATATTCAACATCATTGACAAACACGCGCCATCAATGACAAACACGCATACTCTTCCTCTGTCTAAAAAACACGCCAACACATTTTTCTCATTGAAAAGGGATCTACCGTGTCGGGGGGCATTCTTCCTTCTCCTACGAAAAGCCTTCTAAGTAATGAGGCCATCCTTTTTGATTGGGGTGTGCTAACTAAACCACATCTCTCCTCTCACATTCCTTTTAAGATTCCAGTTCAGGTTTGTGTTCGGGATGTTCCTCATACGCTGATAGATGAAGGTTCGTTCTTTAGCATTTTGTCCTCTATTTTTTTGGCAAGCTTTGGGTTATACTAAGCTTGTGCCAATTACCAAGACTATGTTCGCTTTCAATAGAAGAACCAGTCACCCTTTAAGGATCCTTCCTCAGTTTCCAGTAACTTTGGGAGGAAAAACAATCTTTATTGATGTTATGGTAGTCCAGGACCCCTTGGATTTCGATTTTACCCTTGGGAAATATTATGTCTATTCCATGAAAGCTATTGTGTTCACTCTTTTTCATGTAATATATTTCTCTCATGATGGAAGAATGGTGACTATTGATCAACTTTCGTTTGTTGGCCCTGACTTGACCATCAACCCAATGCCCTCCCTAAATGGGTGTTATATGCAGTCGGTATGACCCCTGCCACAGGTCAATTATGTGGTGTTATCTCCCATGACTTGGATTTGGTAGTTGACATGGTGATCTCTTTGGTAGGGCTATTGGAGCCTGATCTCCTCGCCCTTGTCACAACCCTCGACATGTGTTCCTTCCAGAGTGATTTTCTTCCATCCAGTGAAGATCTCTTAGAGGCCATGGCCGATTTTTGTCCCTTGCCATGGTGTCCTTCCAGAGCATTATCCTCATGGAAGCCATGATCAAGAAGTGTCCACGAGCATAGTTTCTCCTCTTTATAGCAAGCTCGTTAAAGAATGAAACAAAGGCTACGAGCATACTTTTCCTCTCTGTGGAAATCTTGTTAAAAAATGAAACAGAAGCTATGAGCATAGTTTTCCTCTATGTAGCAAGCTTGTTAAAAAATGAAACATAAATCTAGGGATTGAACCCCGAGCCTTGAGCATAGTTATTTTCCTCTGTCAAGCTCGTTAAAAAATGAAACAACCACCTCTCCTGTCAGGTCGAGTCTTTCGCCAGATCTCGTAGATGTTGAGTTGAGTCTTTCATTTGATCTCGTATTTGAACCTTATTTTCATCCACCTATATCCTTTTTCTCCATCTAGTACAGAGATTGTTGACAAACTCAAAGTCGGTGAATGAATTGAATCTTGGGGGGGCATGTCTCCAGCCTTTGATGATCATTCTGGAACTAAGCCACTAGCTTTCAAGATGTGGGCAGAGTACTGAGCTTAGTCTTTGTTCTTTCTTGTGTTCTAAAAAACATGAGAATGTAACCGAGTAGAATTTTATCACTTTTTCAGACTTGTAAAGGTTACATGAAAAAGGAACCCCCTGGAGTCTTTTTTAAACTCTTTTCAGACTCTCTAAACGTGAAAATATTGTCAAGTGATCTTGATTCCTTTCCCACTCGTTAAAAGGTTAGAAAGGGCATCTTTTGAGTGAAAATTTATCTATTTTTTGGCCTCGCGAGACTAACATTATGAAAAAGGACAACATTGGAGTCATCTTTAAGTCATTTTTCAGAATCTCTAAATATGAAAAACAATCGAGTTTACCTTCTATGGACTCGTTACACAATCACACATTGAAGGGCCCATACGGGACCAAACCCTTACTTCTTCTAGTTCATTAAACAAAGGAAGAGGGACTTACCGAAGGTGAGTTATATTAAGCATGTGTTACCCTCCTCGAGCTCGTTAAACCAAAAAGAGGTACTTGTCTATCTGGATGGGGAAAAAATTGAAAGAAGCAAGCCAAGCAGTTTTTGAGAACTTCACCAGTAACTCTTATGGTCGCCCTTGAACATGACATTTTATATTTACACGCATTTAAATCTATTGAACCTCTACATTGAACCAATCCTTTGAGTTTCCTTACTCCTTTGGGTCACTCGACGTAAGTCATAGTATCCATTGCATTATCAAGTTTTGGTCCTTTTCAGGTTTCTGCTGTCATGCCTCAGTGTTCAAGGGAAGTATCTTCCTTGAGAGTCAGCCATCACAAATATATTATTTCAATACCTGTATCAGTCCATCTTCATTTGATATACTAATTACATCTCTGTGATAATTTCGTGTCATTTATGGGGGATACATCAAGGCCCAATATTTACAATCAATAGATCTAATATTGTTGTAATAGGTGAATATTATATCTGCAATGGGACACAATATTTTAGAACAGGGCATATGCTCATCCTTCACCTTCTGACATTCCATACATCAAGCGATGTAATCAACAACATCCTTTTTCATTCTTGGCCAAAATAATTGGCTTCTTACTTCTGTAATTATTTTTTGGTAACTGGGATGTCCTGCATAAGGAACATCATGCATTTCCTTCAATACCAAATTCCTCAGTTCTCCAGAACTAGGAACATAGATTCTATTCTTATGCATGAGTAATCCATCTTCCTTTATCTCATACTTCTTTATTTTCTGTTGTACATCTCCTTGCTATAATCTTTCCTTTACCTGTAGGTAATGTTGATCTATAATAAGACCATCTAAAATTATACTCTTCAATTCTAATTGATGCATACTAACAACAATAGAATGCATGAGATGTACTCTTCTACTAAGTGCATCTACAACTTTATTTTCCTTTCCTTTGATATTCTTGATATTGAGGTCATATTCACTTAAAAATTCCATCCATCTTGTTTTCCTGGCATTCAAGGTTGGTTGTTCAAAAATATACTTCAGGCCAATGTGGTCTGTCCTTAATTCAAATCTCTTCCCCATGAGGTAATTCCTCCACATCCTCAAGGCGTGGACAATGTCAACAAGCTCCAAGTCATGTGTGGCATAGTTCCTTTCATGTTCTTTAATTTTTCTGGACTCATAACCAATGACATGTGCATTTTGCACGAGGACTCCCCCAATTCCTTCCTTACATGCATCTGTACAGACCACAAGAATTTCATTTGGGTCAAAAATATTTAACATAGGTTCACTAGTAAGTAATTCCTTCAATGGATTAAAATTATCTTCACACTTAGGTGTCCATTCAAATTTAGTTCCCTTATTTTGAAAATAAGTGATGGGATGAGCAATCTTAGAGACCCTTACTATAAACCTTCTATAGTAACCAACCAATCCCATGAAAGATCTGACTTCTGACACATTTTTGGGCGTTGGCCATCCTCTAATGGATTCAATCTTTTTTGGATCTATTGTTATGCCCTGTTCTGAAATATTGTGTCCCAAGTAATGGATCTTCTTTTGATAAAATGAACACTTACTCAGCCTGGCATACAACTAATTTTCTCTCAGCACTTGCAACACTAGTATTAAGTGATGTTCATGCTCCTCTTCAGAATTAGAATAGATAAGTATGTCATCCAAGAACACTATGACAAAATTATCCAAATAATTTCTGAATATGTCATTCATTAAGCACATAAAGACAACTGGTGCATTGGTTAGTCCAAATGGCACCACTACAAATTCATAATGCCCATGCATGGTCCTAAAGGTTGTCTTATGAATGTATTCTTCCTTGATTCTTACCTGATGGTATCCTGACCTCGGGTCAATCTTTGAAAATATCTTTCCTCCTCTTAGTTGATCAAAGAGGTCATCAATTATGGGTAGAGGATACTTGTTCTTTATGGTATACTTGTTTCAGTTAACAAAAGTCAATACACAGCCTCAAGGTTCCATCCTTCTTTTCGAAAAAAAATACTAGTGCTCCCTCAGATGAAACACTTGGACATATGTACCCTTTCTTCAACAATTCCTTCAAGTGCATATGTAATTCTTTTAACTCTGGTGTGCTCATTTTGTAAGGTGTTTCTGACATCGAGCAACTCCAGGCACTAGATCAATTGAGAAATCTATCTCCCTTCTTGGTGGAAACCCTATTATTTCTTGGAATATATCTTAAAATTCTTGTAGTACCGTGAAATATTCAAGGCTTGGCCCCTTTGTATTTCCTGGCTCTTCCACATGAGCTGCATACAATTGATATCCTTTCCTAAAACATCTCTTCAATTGTAAGGATGAAATCTCCCTTATAGAGATGGGTCTTGTAACTCCTTTCACAATGTTTTGTTTTCCATCTTCATCTATACATGTAAATGTCTTTCTATGACAATCTAGGATAGCATGATGCTTGTTCAACCAATCCATTCTAATTAGAATATGATAATACCCCAATGGTATGATATTTAGATCAACATTTATATTCACACCATTAAGACTTATGGAACATCCTCTGACCATATCATGGATTCTCCTTTTGGTTCCAGTGGCCAACTAAACCAAACTAGATTTTCCAAGATTACTTTTCTCCAAATGCCATCTATCCACTATTTTAGGATCAATGTAATAATGAATTTCTCCTGAATCAATTAAAATAACAATGGGCTGATTTATGATCTTACCTTCCACCTCGATCATATTGGGATGGTACTCTTCTTGTCGATCATATAAAGCTGCATAGATTCTTCCCATATATTCAACTATTGTAGCCTCTTGGATGTTTTGCACAGTCTTCATTCTGTCCTTTATATGGGGGCAATTCCTGTACAGGTGATCTTCTTTGCATCCCCAACATTGGATAGGTGGTATTCCCCTTTTTCCTAAGGAGTCTTCTTTCTTGGATTCACCCTTAGCATACTGATCTTGATGATTTCTATTAGTCTCATTCCTAATGAAGGGAGGTTTGAATCCTTTCCTCCTCTGATCTGACTTCTCCTTCTTCTTATATTTCCAATATTTGTGCAGGGATTCTCTTCCATGTCCTTGCTCATATAGGTATTTATCCTTCATGATGGCCTCAGTCAAGGTATTTGGCTCATCATACCTAATATTTTCTTTATAAACGATTGGCAGTCCACTCAAAAACCTCTGTATCTTTACCTTTTCATCGTTTATAAACCCAACATATTTTAATAATCCTAAGATTTTTTTCTCATATTCTTCCATAGTCATGCTTCCTAGCCCGAGTTCAAAGAAATCCTGCATTTTCTTGTCATAGAAGTGCTATGAGAGGTACTCCTTATGGAATTACTTCTTGAACTCCTTCCAAGTGATCCTACTCTCATTAATATGTTCAACTTTCTTCATTTGATCCCACCACATTGCATATTTACCGTGTAAATGGTAGGTGCCAATCCTGGCTTCCAGGTTTGATGAATAGGTATGCAACTGAAAATATCTCTTGAGTCCAAGAAACCATACTTTAGTGTCATCTTCCCTTTCCCTTTTACCATCAAAGGAGGGTGGCTTAATCTTCCTCAACTCTCCTTGCAAACTTCCCACTTCCCTTCTCCTTCTCTGGTGCCTAATAGGAGACACCTCTGGACTGCTTATCAAATCTTTCGATGCATAAAACTTTCTTTCTGAGTAAGGAGGTGTTATCGGATAAATCAGTATATGCAGACACTAAAAAATATCCCTAGATCCACCTAGATCTAGAACAAAATAGGATAGGACATGACACTTCCCCTAATTTCCAATCATTGAAATAATCATTGAGGAAGGGATAAATGACATACCTTTAGATATCACTGTTGGATTACTGAGAGGGGGGGTGAATCAGTAATAGAGCAATGTAATCCCTTTTA
>SNQJ01S0054528.1:46966-66555 GCA_010110895.2 Picea sitchensis | reverse complement strand
ATACAAGCAATGAGTTATTTTTAATCCAAAATATTAGTCTATAAGTCAGCTATAGCACCGGGCTCTATGTTTTATTTTATCATCAAAATAGGTATGTATGCACCAATGGATACAAAGGTCTTAAACCTTTGAAATTTTATTTGCATACGAAATTCCTAGCATTCGTGAAAACAAATAAAAACATATTCATATGGCACACCATGCGTTGAGCCATCAATTTCCAAATCGATGATACAACTGTCAAAGATGTCACAACTGTTCAATGGTGAATGTGACATTAGTTTTTCAAATATTGATACATTGAAAGTATCTAGCTACGCAGAGGAGCCACAGAGGGAGTTGCACCGAGTTGCAGGGTTTCAATTATCCACCAATAGATTGTAAAAATTAGAACAGTGGACTAAGGACTTATTTGTTTCATCAGTTAAATTCCTCTAATCCAAAGATTCATTATAAACTTACTGGACCTAAGATATGGCAAATTATTACCAGCTAGAAGGATGTTTTTGTTTCTGAAATTTGAACACAGTGTGCCCAAACGGTAGGTCAAAGTTATATGAAGGAGAAGCTCGCGGGATGTCTCTCTCTCTTGACACAACTCATCAAAGAGCCTCGTTTTTAGTTTTCAATTATTGAGGTGTCGAGGTAATAATTCCAAGAGCTTACAGGGTTTATAAAAGTTTTGGCTATTGTCAACATTGCGATGGTGTTGAGAAAAAATGGATTTTGAGCAATAGTAGTGGATCGTAATTATTTTCTGGCATCGGTTACTGTTGCTTTAAATCATTTAGATATGTTTGAGAAAAACTATTTTCATTTGAGGATTTGTAATTTTGTGTGTTAGGAGATGCGTGAATCAAGAGTTTACTTTTCTTCATATGGAACAATGTATGTATCTAAAGTTGTATCTTTTATCATTGGCAGTGACTTCACTAATCTGTTCTTGAAATGGGCTTATCCTTTTGGATGTTGCTTAATTTAGCTCTCAAGTCAATATCCTCTAATTAGTGGTTTCTATAAACTTCTTTTCATTTGTTATTTTGGAAAAACAAAATCATATTTGTCTATGAAAGCAATCAGCAGTACAAAGGAGATTGAAAATCCATCGCAATGAGATACTATTTTTGGGGATATGATATCACAACAAGACCGAGATTTGTGCAAGGATTTGTTCCATAAATATTTATAGGAAGTGCTCATCTCTAGCAGGCGCTACAAACTTGAGCTTCTGGTTTCATGTTTGCGGCTTTGCTTGTCGACTCCTCCTCCTATCATCAACATTGAATCCCTTGTGGGACCAATGATCATTGCTCTGAAAATTGGATTAAGGCATTGTCCTTTAGAAAATGTTGCAATGGATTCTCTTGAGACATGGCATTGACTTCATCCTAATAAACTCGAACCATGGCTTCAACAAATAGTTCCATATTTCGATAGTTATTTGATTCACTTTGAAAGGAAGTCTTCAAACAGATTATGTTTTGAAGATCCTTGATCTGGATATTTGTGCAGACACCATAATTGGTAATGGCATGATAAGAGGAATTTCTGGTGAGTAGATAAAAAGAGTAACGATTTGGGAAATAATCTTCCCCAATCACGTCTCCTATGAAAACTCTCTTCATAGATGAACTATTAACTGGCTTGGACAATTTTATTACTTTTCAGATCGTGAAGTGTCTGCAACAGGTTGCGCACATCTAACAAGACACAATAGTCATTTCGCTTCCTCAGCCAGCACCTGAGACATTTGATCTCTTTGATGATATCATCATAATGTCAGAAGGACATACAGTTTACCATGGTCCTAGTGATCATGTTCTAGAGTTTTTGAATATTGTGGTTTCATGTGTTCGAAGCATAAGGGCATTGCATAGTTTCTGTAGCAGGTTACCTCTTGAAAGGATCAAGAACAGTATTGGGAGGATAGGGAAAATCTATATAGATTACAACAGTTGTGTATTCGGATTTCCTTTTCATTGCAGGTCACCTAAGGTTCAAACATCAAATGTCGGCAATCATCTTATGCAGTTGTTGAAGGATCATTACTACTCTGCATAGTTTTTTTCTCAAAGATGAAACTGAACTTTCACCACCATAGAAGGAAGAACTATAACCAATTAGCTGATGAAAAGCAGAGGTTTCACCAGCTAACTAGCAAATCTTAAGGCAAAATAGCTGGTGAAACCTGAGACTGGCCAGCGAAGGTGTATTTTTGCCCAGATCGAAGATTTTCTAAACCAAATCTCTTTAAAATGCTTTCCAAAGATACATATTGAATTATAGTGTCAAATCTAAGATCCACTTTTGATGCAAAGGAGTTAGAGGAGGATTTCAAGTTGATTTGACACTTATTTTGGGGGCAATAAATCAGGGTTTTTTCTAAACTTGGCAAATTCGAATTTATCTTCATCAAAGGATATCAAACAGCCTTGGAAGGCTTATCTACACAGCACAAAGGTTCTACATGATCTGGAGACTATGAAATAAGGAATTTACCTATTTTCTAGGTCCATTTCCTTTCTTTTTATAAAAAATTGTTTTGACTTTCTATCTTTAGCAAGTTTGATCCTTTCTTCTAGGATTTGAATATTTTATTGTAAATCTATAAAGCTAAGGATATGAGAGGAACAAATGCAGGGGGTTTTAGTCATAGGACTGAGGTTCAATCTGGGAGACATTTTTTGGCTATTGTACTAGACTCTTTATTGATAATAGAATCACAGTCTTGTTTTTTTTTCAATGACATATTTTCTCATATTTTCATTATTTTGTACTTTATTTCAGTTTAGCTCAGCTTCTAAGAACTTCTATCTTCTTATTAATCTCATGAACTTGAACTAAAGGTTTTCTTTCTATCTTGTATGACCTTGCACATTGTTGTATTTGGTTATCTAGACTAGTATTCTTCATCTCCTATTCATACTTTGTTGTCTGATCATTGACTTCTAAAAGAACTGTCTCATTCGAATGCATGAAGTGGTCCTTTTCACTAGCTATTGAGTTATCCTATTGTTCCAAGCATACAAAATCTACCATATTCTTAGGTTACCAAGCATATTTGGCCTACAACCCCAAAGAGTTTCTTGGAGTGATAACAGGAACAACTTGGAGGATTCTCATTGACAGATAATCCTAATTATGTTTGCAAGATGAAGAAGGCCTTTTATGGACTGAAACAAGCACCACGAGGTTGGTATTATAGACTGGACAATTTTTTACAAGACAAAGGGTTCAAGAAAGGTATTATTGACAACAATCTCTACATTAAGTCTGAAGGTGATAATTTACTAGTTGTTTTGGTTTATGTAGATGATATTATTTTTGGCTGTACTAATGAATCATCTAATCATTGGTTTGCTAACTCTATGAAAACAAATTTTGAGATGTCCATGATAGGATAACTGTCATAGTTTCTTGGTTTACAAGTAAATCAGAGTTCTACAGGAATATTTATCTCTCAAGAAAAATATTTGAAAGAGAATTTGAAGAAATTTTAGATGGAGGATTCCTCTCATGTTAGTACACCTATGGTGGTTGGTGGAAAGCTCAATAAAGATGATATGTCACTCGATGTTGATCAAAGGACATACCGATCAATGATAGGCAATCTTCTGTATAGCACAGTTTCCCATCCTGATATAATGCAAGCTGTTTGAATGGTAGGTCGATATCAGTCTACTCCTAAACAAAGTCATATGGTAATTTTCAAAAGGATATTCAAATACTTGAAGGAAACAATGACTTATGGTCGTTGGTATCCCATAAATCAGAATTTTCAGTTAACTGCTTATTCAGATGCCAATTGGGCAAATTGTGTTGATGAGAGAAAAAGCACGAGTGGAGGAGCATTTTTTCTGGGTGACTCATTAGTAGCATGTCTTAGTAAAAAGCAAGGATCCATTTCATTATCAACTATAGAGGCATAATACATTGTTGTTGCTACTTGCTGCACACAAATTTTATGGATGATACAAACTCTTGTAGATTTGAAGGTAACTTACACTGATGCCATTCCACTTCACTGTGATAACACCAATGCCATTAGTCTCTCTAAGAATCTTGTACTTCATTCAAAATATAAGCACATACCAATAAAATACCATTTTCTCAAAGAACAAGTTACAAACAAAATTGTTCAGCTGAATTATATTCCTTCCACAGAACAGATAGATGATATCTTTACTAAACCATTAGCAACGACCCCTTTTGGATATCTTCATCAAAAATTGGGGGTTATAACTTATTTTGTCTAATATGATCACCTGATCAGGGGGAGTACTTATTGAATATATGTTGTATTTCTAAGTTGCTCATAGTTGATAGGGGGAGTATGTACTGCAACAACTCAGGGGGAGTGTGTTTCTTCTTTGACATTGATGTTAAAGGGGGAGAAAGTGTGGTAAATTTCATTTCAAGAATGCTACAGCAGTATAGTTGCATGTTTTTCAAGGGATTGCCATCAATGCCAAAGGGGGAGATTTTTGGCATGTTTTTTAGACAGAGGAAGAGTATGCATGTTTTTCATTGATGGAAAATATCAACATGATCAGATGGCAAATATCAGCATGATCAGTAGCATAGCGATAATGGAAATATCAGCAGTGTAAGCTTTGAAGGAGGAAAATAGTCAAAGCACGACAAATGTGGCAAGATCAGAAGTGTAAGCTTTGAAAGAGGAAAACAGTCAAAGCACGACAAGGGTTTCATTTCGCAATTTCACAGATCGGGAAATCCAAAGGAAAGAGGTTCAAACTTGCGATATGAGAAATCGTGATAACAATCCTGATCGTTGGAGTCATAGGACACATGGAAAGTGATTGGAATTATGATGACTTGCACATTGGAGGAGTCAAGGGAGCATGGTGTGGGAACTCGCGATATGCGAGATCATGAAAATATCTGGACCGTCAAATCATCGAGGTCATGGACCATTGATCAGGCATGACGAAGGCCTTTGAATTTGTGAAATCACTATAAGATATTGACCGTTGATCCAAAAGGGACATGTGGTGAGGGATTAACGTTTCACTGATTGGAAAGTCAAAGGAGTGAAGTGCCCATTTGATTGACGGGTGGTCATATCTCATGGTCACATTGTCGAGATCTGGAGAGCAAAGCTAGAGAAGCCAAGCTCTATTTCGGAGTTCGTGACATGGAGAGTCGAGAGGACTCATCACAGTATACCTGAGACATGAAAGTGAAAAATTCATTTTCGAATAAGGTTGTGGTCATAGCCAATGCTTACATCTACAGAAGATGGAGGAAGAAGCTAGCAGTGTTAAGCTCCATCTCGAAGTCTCGGTGATCGCGACTTGGAGTATCGAGATCCTTCATCACAGGAATCACAATATGCGAGATCGTGATGAGGTCTGGACCATCAGATCATTGGATATCTCAACCATTGATCAGGCTCGATGAAGTTCATAAGTTCACGAGATACGAAGTGCCTTTTGGCATAGCCTATGGTCACCATCGGTGGTCACATGAGGGGAAGAAACTAGCGGCGCTAAGCTCCATCATGGAGTCTTTCCGATCGCGACTTGGAGTGTTGAGACCCTTCATCACAGGAATGTTGAGATGCGAAATCACAAAATTTAAACTCTGTTTAGCGCTCAGTCATAGCTGGTGGGCATATGAGATAAATGAAAAATCCTACAGATTTAATCCAATGGTACTAGTTAATTGGAAACTTGATCGAAGGTTTATTGTTTCACCTCACAGGTAATTGAACAATTATGATTCAGTTAGCAAAACTGAATCATGATTCTTTGACAGCTAGCGATTCAGTTGCTGATGCATTTTCTTAGAGATTCAAGGTGTAACTAAAGAGGCGGAAGAGGATAAAATGGATATACAAATGACTGTGGAGGGTTGGATGTTCTGAATGAAAATGATTTGAACTGTAAGAAGGGTAAATTATAGTATGCGTAGTGTGAGACTGACATGATGCATAGTATGAGATAAACCTCAGAGATGAGTAACAGATGAGAAATAGACAGAAGCAAGAGAAGAATTGTAGAACAACTTGAAGCAGAGCAAAATTATAGAACAACTTGAAGCAGAGAAGAATTGCAAAACAACTTGAAGCAGTGAAGAATTGCAGATCAGATAGAGGAAGAGAAGAATTGCAGAACAGACATAGGAAGAGAAGAATTACAGAACAGTTAGAAGAAGACCACATTTACAGAACAAAGAAGAAGTGGAAAGAATCGATTTATCTGTGTCATTGGTTATTCAATCATTTATTTATAATCAGGGAGGTAGGGTGGTGCTAGGGATGATTGTGGTCCTCTGATATTCGAGTTGGTGCTTGAATACTGGGAGTTGTAGCTTCCATCTAGTTGTGGATAGAAAATAGGGTGGTAGGGTGGTGCTTGGGAAAACACATAGTTTTCTATATGCAAGTTGGTTCTTGTATAAGTGGAAGTAGGTGCTTCCATCTAGTCGGTGCTAGAACACTCAAGGAGTTGGTGCTTCCTTCTAGTGGGTGCTAGAGAAACCAGAGAGTTGATTCTCTCAAACAAGTTGGAGCTTGTAAAATAGAGGTAGTAGACTCACATTGAGTTGGTGCTCAAGTATAGATGATGTACAAAACTTAAAAGACTGCCTATCATTTCAAGGAAGAAGAGGTTTTCTCCCTTTATGGGTTTCCTCGTGAAAATATGTCTCTGTGTATATCTTATGTGTGAGTGATGCTCATTATTTATGTTGTCCATATGCAGTATAATATTGGTGGTCATTTGGAGAAAGATTAAAAATGTTTTATTTGAATTAAAATTGTTTAAGAACAGTAACAACTGATTCACCCCCCCCTCTCAGTTGTCTTAGTAATTTCAAAAAAACCTGGTCAGAATCAAGTTTACTCTCTAGTGGGAGAGTAGGATCGATTGATGATGAGATAGGATCAATCACCTTGGCACTCTTCAAAAGAAGAGTGGGATTGATCGATGATCTAACTGAAGAAACCACTTTGGCACTCTTCGGAGGAAGAGTGGGATTGACTGATAATGTAATCGGAGTAACCACTTTGGTACTCATCAAAGGAGGAGTGGGATTGACCAATGAAGTCACCGAAGCAACCACTTTGGCACTCATCAGAGGAGGAGTTTGATGAAGTCACCGGAGCAACCACTTTGAGACTTCTCAAAGGAGGAGTGGTATCGACTGTTGGTGGGATCAAATAGACCAATTTGACACTCTTCGGATGAAGGGTGGGACTGACCAAGGAAGGGACTAGATTAGTCACTTGGGTTTCACTTTCCATATGAAAAGTGGGGCTGATCGATGATGGAAATCGATCAGCTACTTTGGTGAGTGCTTCAACCAAGAATGAAACTAGATTGACCACTTGATCAACTGGATTGACTGGGCATGGAACTGGATTGACCATTCCATGAAATAATGATGGGTTGGGGGAAAGCCTACGATAACCTTTTGGAAGTTGAAGTTTTTCCAAAAGAGAAGAAGCCTCATCCATACAAAGACAAAGGTGAGAATAATGATCACCTTTTCATAGCATGCAAGGGAATTTAACAGTTGTCTTATTCTTACCAAAATTAATGTCACTATTTGACGGAGTATCACCGGCATGACCAACAGGGGCCGATGACATGGAAGGCCACATTTCTAAGACCTTGGGAATACCAGGGCAATCCCTTAGAAAATAGTCACCCTACAAAGACCTCAAGGGAACTTAGGTTTTAGATTCTTCGTTTTAACCTTATATACCTTACCAACACTCCCAGTACTATAAATAGTAGCTGGTTTCTTAGATCCAACATTTGATGTAGTTGGAGGCTTGGTCCCTTTCTGGTTCTTCTTCTTCTCTTTCTGTTTCTTCTTCTTCTTATCAATCTGGCTACTCGCTTGAGAGATTTCACTGGGAGAAGAAGGAGAAATAGAAGGAGACCTGATGAATGAATAAGGAGAAAGGTCGTCATGAGGTTGATGTGGGGGCAGTGTGCTTACATATGAAGCACCTGCATTCAAGATCACCGGAGTGGAAAACAACCATACTAGTAACCCAATTGTGAGACCTGGAAGGCTCAAAGTAGCGATGTAAGGAGGACCAACATTTTCGTAAGAAGGAAAAACAAAGGGTACCCCTGGAAAAGGGGTTCCTTCATTGGTCATCTCCGAAACTGACACCATAAAAATAAAGCTCCAACCTAGATTCTGTTATGGAGAACAAAGAACACACGCTAAAAATCTAGTAAGCAAGCAAGCAAACAAAACCTTCTCACAATGAGAAAACTAGTTGGTGATGAAATCCAATGTTGTGGGAATAAAGTAAGAAGGGGATGAGATAGATCAGGTGGAAACATTACATTGATGACCTACTTAACAGGCTTACACCCTGGTGCAAGGTCCCACACATAATCATTGGTATACCCTCCAAGGATCCCGAGTGAGTCTGGACAATGTCGATTCCAGGTACTGTGAAGACTTGCCTCTCCACAGTCACCTTGTGTAAATACCCTAAAGAGATAGGACACTAAGGTTACCAACTACAACAATGATGCTTGGGGAAACAATCGACAGTCCGATCCACGGGCAAGGGCAGGGTATCTAGCCCGAAATAAAATTGAAAGGATTCCACACATCATTGTGGGTATACCTTCAAGAGACCCCCATAATATGCACAATATCTACACCAATACCAACAAAGCAGGGTGAGTAACTCTGCTAGTCTTAATGCGACCTCCTGATTGACCCTTGTGTGAGAAGGGCTTCCTAGGAAAAAATGCAACAATTGGATTTCAACGCTCCCTAACACAAGATCCTATGTTTGTTTGAAGATTTGGAAAGTTATCTTTCACACCTATTCCAAAGACCTACAACTAATATAATGTAGCTTTTCTACCAAAAAATGTAAAAATGTCTAATCAATTTTAGTTTAGCGCTTGATTTTTAAGGCTGTTGTTACTCAAAAGGAAAGTGGTGTGGGAAAAATCTATGCAAAGAGATGAATATGAAATATTTTCATTTCGATTAAAACTATGTTATGAGAAGGAGAAAATATTTATCATTATAGATGCACAATGTCCCAAAATGTCAAAAAAATGCAATTACGCTACTTCAATTGCAAGCTAGTTTGACAACCCAAATGCAAGAATGTATTCAAAACAATGAGAACTGAAAGAAAACAAGTAAAAGATTTTTCTAAAAAGAACTCAGTCAAGGATCCTAAAACCAACAAGCATCCAAGGAGTACAACGAAATGTAGAGAAGAATCTAAGAAATGATAGGGAGAAAGAGAAACCACTCAAAACTGTCTCGACAAAAATGTAGCTAGAAAAGACAATTTTACATTTCTAAAAGAGGATTCAAGATCTAATCAAGACAAAAGACAGTGAAATTCATCAAAAACCATCAAGAACCAATCCAAACCACTCCACAAACCAATCACATATACCGGGTCAAGAATTCCACAAAACATGTTGAAAACATTTGAGTAAAAGAAGGCAATTTCACTCAAAAAAGACACTAGCGCTCCCCCAGAAGGGTGCACAAGTGCTAAAATGCACCCTAAAACACTGTAGGGGAGTGTTGGCACTCTGGTATTGCCTACAAGGGGCTGTTGATGCTCCTAGAAACTCAAAAAAATGCCTAAAAATGCACAACAAACTCAGCCAGAATGCTTGAAAATTGGGGAATTTTCTAGTGAAGGTGGGAGAAGGTTGTTAGATGATGAAAAGCCAAGAATTTATTGGGAGAAAGACCTTAAAGATCAAATGGAATGGTGCAAAATATCTCTGAATATCCTTACAATTTTTTTTCACTCGGTCAGGTAAATGAGAAGAAAACGACAAATTGACTCTAAATCGTTAAAGACAAAGATTTATTCAAACTAAGGAAGAAAAATATGTCACAAACCCAAATAAAGAATCATGAATTCTTAGAGATCAAGGTGTTGGAGACCCAAAAAAGGATACACCGATGTGATGAGAACCCTAAGCAAATGCAAACAAGAAAAAATGGATTCAGAGACTAAACTCTTGCAAGATGTTAAACAGAAGGAGGACAATGCTCTGGTGTAAGGGGCACCAGAGCATTCCAACACTCTACGAAGGATTGGCAGGGAGCGCTAGTGGTCTGATAGAAAGGGAAGGGGAGCACTAGGCTTCAAAAAGTTCAGAAAAATACCCAAAAATCCAAAAATTCAAGCAAGTTCAGAAATCCAAGGTGTATGGGATGAAATGAAGGGTCAATCAACAAATCTAATAATCAAGGACACAGTATGAATAAGATCAAAATGAGAAAAGGAAATCAAGATCTAGGAAGGAAAAGATTCAAAGGTCCCTCCCCAATGGAGTCACCAATTTCTGTTACAGGTGAATCCTCTTGCGAACAAGCAGATTCCCTCTTCGTCTCTAGACTCCTAAGGCCAAGACAGAAAAGTGCTTAATGTGGACAGTCGCATCCTTTTAGATCTAATTAAGATAAATGAATGAAGATGAAGAAGAAAAGTGTAACTTTTTAAATGGAATTTTTTCTCGCAAAATCCAATTTGAGCTTCAATCTCAAGATCCTCGATAGGTCTTGTAGCACAAACAAAGATACAAAAAACTTCCTATTCTACTAAGATTAGCTCAAATACGGATCTATCTAATAGAGACAAGTTCATGTGAAACACACATAAACTTGAAAGAAATAAGCCAAGAATGTATATATATATTAATGAGAACAAATGAAGAGTACTTACAGACCAAACTTGATGAAGGTGCAACCGCTTCTTCCAGGTCTCCTTGTCCAACCCCTTTTCTCAAGTAATCTACACTAATTATGCTTCAATGGCATCTCACTTATGGGATCATAAGTTTGGTATAATTCTCAATCTCCATCTCCTCCTCTTCCATGGAAATCCCTCATTATATAGGATTTGGAGGATAAACCTCCATGGAGAGGATCTCTCATTAGATCCACTAAGAAAGGGATCTCTAAGATATTTAGGGAGAAAATATCTCTTAAGGATTTTTAGGGAGGAAATATCTCTCAAGGATTTTAAGGAGGATATATTTCAACCATCCATGAGATCCTCCACCTTCCCTAAAAAATAGGAAACCAAATGTGAGGTGGATTCTCACACTTAATTAATTTCTTTTTCATGAATATTAATAATAATTCATGTGCACTTGGTTCTCACACTTAATCAGTTTATTTTCCATGAATATTAATAATAATTCATGTGTACTTGGTATTTTGGCCTTCATGTAATATATCCCTCCTCCATATTGACTAGGGATTGTGACATAGGTTATTCCATGGTGTCAAGGTGTATGAAGCACTTATATGACACTTTATGATACTTAGGGAGAGGTACCTAGGTGTGCAAATTTAATGTGTAATAGAGAGAGATTGCTAGGTTGCATGGGATACCTAGGACAATTGTCTTGGATATAGGTACAAATTTTACCTCCAATTTCTTGAGGGGATTGTTTAAATGATTTGGTACAATTCTAAACTTTAGCACAACATATCATCCCCAATTAGATGGAAAAACAAAGATGGTCAACTGAGTAATTGAAGACATGCTGAAAATGTATGTGATGGATAAGCCATCTACATGGGAAGATTACTTGCACTTGGTTGAGTTTACATATAATAATGGGTATCAAGATTCATTAATAATGAGACCATTTGAAGCCTTGTATGGTAGGAAATGAAATACTCTAGTGAGTTTGGAAAACCCATTAGATAGAGTGGTACTTGGGCCAGAGTTTCTCAAGGATATGGAAGACCGGATGATTAAGATCAAGAAGAATTTAAAGGCATCTCATAATAGACGAAAATTTTATGCAGATAAGAACATGACAGCTAGAGAATTTAAAGTAGGGGAGCATGCACTTTTGAAAGTGAATCCCAAGAAAAGATCTTTGAAATTGAGTAGTTGTACAAACCTGGTGGCCAGATTTTGTGGTCCATTTGAAATATTGGAAAGAATAGGGCCAATTGCATACATGCTTGCATTTCCTACTTCCATGAATGTGCATAATGTATTTCATGTCTCTTCACTAAATAAATATGTACATGATCCTAACCATGTTATTGATTGACATCTGATTCAGGTAGAGACAGAGGGAGAATTTCAGGTTCATCCAGTGCGGGTATTGGAAAGAAAGGTCAAAATGCTCCAGAATCAAGTTATAGAGTTGGTAAAGGTTGAGTGGACCTACTATGGTCCTGAAGATGCTACCTGGGAGCATGAATATACCATGTAAGAAAAGTACCCACATCTTTTTGAATAAATTTTGAGATTTGGATCTCTATTTTGTATATGCACTGAGGACAGTGCTAAAATAAAGGGGGGGGGGGATGTAACACCCTGGGTTTTGAACCCCCATTTTAAAGAATGTATTGTTACAATGATGAGAGGATAGAGTTCCTAAAAAATTATTAAAAGGCTAATGTGCCTAAGAAATGTAATTTTTTTATCATTATTAATAATAAACACATTGTTGGCTACTAGAAAGACAAGGACTAGAGTTATAAGGGGCTATGATTCCACAAGGGAGGGGGGCTTGAGGGGATAAATGTTTATTACTAATTTAATTACTCTTTTGTATAACGGAGGGGATCAACTATGTGAGATTCTTGGGGGAGTCTAGGAGGTTCTTGATTCCCCAAGAAATACTTAAACCGCTCCTGGACTATTAGGGGGGTTGGCTATTAGCTCATTCAATCCTTCATTTTCTTATTCTCTCACCCACTTGATCATTGGTTCATAAGTTCATTCATTTTCTCACTCGTTCATTCATCCCACCATTACCCATCCCTCACTGGTCCATCCTCACCCACATTTGGCCTAGGAAAGGGAAACAAAATGTCAAATATTAGCCACGGTATTGTTGGATGAAGTGGTTGCTAGTGTAATCTAGCCATGACTTGAGGCCTGCATGTCTGAGATGCATTGGTTTGTGTCCATATTTATTAAGAACTGCAAGTCCTGAGAGTCCAGCATGGAGATTCTGGACCAATTGCATTGGAGCCCTGAAAGGAGAAGGACTGCTTGAGGGACTACATGGCAGAGATGGGTGGAGGTCCATTCTCTTGGGTGGTGCAAGATGGGTACACTAGTACATTTGGATCAAATTCCGACGATGCATTCGACATAATTGCCACTTTATATTGTCGGGAGAATGAGAAACAATGGACCCCCTCAAACGCCATTTCACATGACATCACTTTTACGACAACATAGATATCATCTTTATTGCGACGTTTCATGCAGACACGTGTCATCTTGAATTTGACTATCCAAACCCCATATTTGACGTTGCTCTTGCCACCTTAAAGATGTCACTCTTGCGACCTCTAGGACATCTCTCTTGCCACCTCCCAGACATCGCTCTTGCCACGTTTTGGAGGTGGGAAGACTGACGCCTTGGAGGTGGCAGGAGAGACGTCTTGGAAGTGGCAAGAGTGATGCCTGGGAGGTGGAAAGAGCAACATCTTGGAGGTGGCAAGAGTGATTTATTGGATGTGGCAAGAGTGACATTAAGAGGTATTAGCTCCGACGTGGTTTCTACGGGAGCAATACTCTTGGAGGTGGCAAGACCGATGTCTTGGAGGTGGCAAGAGCGACGCCCTAGAGGTTGCAAGAGAAATGTCTTGGAGGTGGAAAGAGAGATGTCTTGGAGGTGGCAAGAGAGACATGACGAGGTATCATCTCTGACGTGGTTTCTATGGGAGTGACAGTCCAAGACGTCTCAATAGTGACTGTGTTGTAGGAATTTAAAAAAAATTACAATATCAATACTGAGAGGGATAGGTACATTAACCTTTGCTAAGATACTAGCCATATCAATATTTAAATCTATATGATCGGTCTTAGGCAAGGTTGGTTGAGGAGGAGGACTAACTTCGAATGGTAAAGGGGGTCTTGTCTACTGAGGTTTAGGATGACTAGGATATGTCTCGGGTGTGATATCACATGAACTCACAATTGTTGAGCTAAATTTCAAAAGTTCAAGTGCAATCATGTGTAACTTAGAGGAAAGGCCCCTGTCACCTCACCAACCCTCTTTCACTTCAAGCCAACCTTCCTCTGAATAAAGGGGTTTCCCTCAATTAAGATTGCAAAGACTTAGGGCAAGGAATCTCAATGTGGAGAGTGAAGTCCGAGGAAAATGTGTTTGGGTAGATTTATACTATTGAAGAAAGTACTTGGAGGTCTCAAGATCAATGTCTTTTGATTGGGCATATGGAGTTAATGTAGCACTTCAATGGATACCCAGGGAAAAATAAGACTTGAAATTCTATCATAGGATTATCACCTCATAATCCTAGGTCAACCTCCTAGGAGAGAAAACCATAGAGTTTATCCCCTCATAAACACTAGGTGTCATCTTATCCATTCAAGAGATACTAGCACAAGATCAAGACAACTATGTTTTAAACCCTAGGGGGATAACCACTTCTAACCCCTAGAACTAAACCCTAGCCAAGAAAATCCTTAGGGGGATATCCACTCTTAACCATTAAGGAAAACCTTGAATGCTTCAATGAGTTAAGATGGATAAAACAAGGGAAGGGGATGATCACTCTCAATCCTTCCTTAGGGTTTCAAGATTGTTCAAGGAGACAAAGTTAACATGCAACTATTACTCTAATAGAGAATTCACCAAGATATCCCAAGAAACATCACATGCAACATAATGAAAATGCTTAAGATAAGGTACATATCATTAAGAAAACCCATTTTCATGAAACATCCACCAAAAATGAAGGAAAAACATCCATTGGATCAATCTCCAAAAAATGCGCCTAAGTATAACACAAGATGCTTCAACAAAATTTTCTCAAATGAGGGGAAATGAGGGGCTTTGGTGCAACATCTAGCCTCCAAAGGCCCTTCAATGCTCTCTTTTATGCTCAATATCAGCTATACAATATTGAACTATTCTTCAAGTGGTCTAGGGTTTCCTTCACCAAGCATGTAAGAAAGACCCAACATGTTCCTTCACATGTGGGAATGTGGGTTTCAAAATGAGATAACATCGTATCATAATCAAGAGCCCACAAAACCATCCAAGGAATTACCTTCTTTACCAATTAAGAAAAAAAAGAAACATTATCCATTTACACATGGCCATAAGAGATTCAACACAAGCACATAACCTTCCTCAAGGGGTTGGCCCTAAATTTCTCTTCCACGTGAAACCCTAGTACATATGTAAGTTGTTAGAAGAGATGTATGTAATAGAATAGTTCTTAATTGAACATGTGTTCAAAGACACTGAAGATGGACAATTATTGAAGACTACTATGAAAGTTGAAGATGATAAAGCCAGAAGGACTTGGCAAAAATATGGCAGACAGTCTGAAGACAAAAGGAAATTGTAGATTGCAAAAGAAGGAATAGAAAAGAGGCATGAAGATAGCCTTATGTCAGGGTAAAACAATGGTATATATACAGTGCAAACACTTGAGGTAATGGGATTATATCTTCAAATTTTATTCAATGATTATGAACATGTATTGATAGTTAATGGGAAGGAAATTGTCTTTAAAGGACATAAAGGAGCACTAATGGAAAGGACTCTTAGTAAAGGTTGCATTATGGAAGATGGTAGAACATAGATTCATAAGGAGAATTCAGTCCAAAGAGGTACAACTAGTCCAATAGCACTCAAGACTTCAAAAAAAGGAAGTCTCTATGGCCCCTTACTCCATGAAACTAACTTCCACTCTAGTGAAACAAGTTCTTCTTTCCCAGTGTCGGTCGGTACAAGAGCTAGGCTCTACGATGTTGTTTCCATAGAGACTAGTTATAATATTTGCATATCTAAGTTGTCACTGCTTTCTTCTCAGGGCTCAGGCCCGTTATGAACTACTCTTCCCTAATAACTACTATAATCCGAAGAACTGGGATGTATACAATACTTACCTGCTCTATCACCCTCTAATTACCATTATATATATATATATATACACACACACACACACACGAGAGCTTCACGGGGACTACTCAATTTGATGACGACGGACGATCCACCCATAGGGGGTTTACTACACAAGGCTACTGCAGAGGGTGGGTACCCCAATGAATATAAGATGCTCAACTCCGCACAACATAGGGATTAGCACACTTTCAGGAAGAACATGAAATAGTGAAAGATCTGACATGCGAGACATGGCGATCATGAGAAATTCGCGAATTGGAAATTCTATAACATACTCTTTCCCATAACTTTTCGTATTGGACCAACCTACTAAAATGAGAATAGGGATTAAAAATGTGGTCAATACCACAAAGAATGGGGGGATATATGGTGGGCATGAACTCTGACTATATGGTTCGCTCAATTGATCAATCAAACTAGTTAGAGAAACAATTGGGCCAGACAAGCAAGAGGTGTGTGTGTTTCCCTAACCACGAGGAAGAACATAAACCTTACTATCTTCAGCCCCATTTCAACCTTCAATCAAGTAGTGCCCTATCATTCATTGATAGAACAAACTATGTAAGGCAAGACGTGCAATGGAGGGGGACCAAAAAGGTACTCCTTCCTTTGGGTGTGGGGGTAGCCATCTCCGATTTAAGATCAATATCCTATTCATTTGAAGAAGATGTTTCAAGTAGTATAATCTGGCATGACATATCCCTCCGATTGAGCCTTCCTGTTGAATGGATCCAACTCCATAGACTAAGAGTAGATGGGTGGAAGGTGGAGCAGACACATGCATGATGGTTTACCATTCAAGTGAGTTTGCGTCGGGGTTGGATAAAGGAGGAGAGGAGTGTGGCTCCTATCTGTAGCCATCTGTATGTTATCATGCCTGCTAGTTTGTGAGCTATCGATTTCCGAGTGACTGGCATCTGCTTCATTTGGGCTGTCTCTGAGCAATATTGATTTCTAGTTAGTGGTTAATATTGCTCCCAACTGGCTTCATGAACAGTGTAATTACTCGTACTAAGTGCATTAATGACAATGTGTTACCCATAACTATTACGATCATGGTTACATATGCTTTTATACACCTATGTTTATTGGAGCCTCTTGATTACAGTATCTCTAATCAATGGTGTTCATTATACATAATATGTATAAGCTATCTCATTATCCATGGTAACACTTCTTGACAGTACTGCCCATTTTCTCTAAATCATTTTAGAAAATGAAGAGATCCATGCACCTTCTTCATTTAGGATCCATTTTGGCAGTAAATATGATCTAATTTTCCACTTAGGTTATCACAGAATCCTTTAAATCTCATTTTGGCACTCCATTCTCCATTCTATGAAAATTTATTGTACTCATGTTTAGTATGAAGAGAGAAAGGGCCAATATTTAATAATCTCCATGCCTGCATAATCACAACGGATCATCATTTTGATATTTAATATATACATTATAAAAGATCCATAAAATCGGTGTTAATTCAATTTTATGGTGAACTAGTGCAGAATTCAATACATAATCTCATACTTCCCTAAATGGTTTATTATAGATTAACTAAATAACATGGCTTGGAAAACAAGATATGCTAACAGTAAGAGTATCTCACCCATCCTAAAAGCATCTTCATTTCAGGTGACAAATTGTGATCAGTGTTCTTTCTTACTATGATAAGTTCAAGGAGAACAACACCAAAGCCATAAACATCATCTTTTACAGATAATTTCCCTTGCATAGCAAACGTTGGTTCAATATACCCCCTGCATATCCAAATTACAATGTGAAAAATTACTTAGTATCGCAAAATTGAGAATTGGGTAATAATAAAGTGAAAGCTATTTTCTAAAGAAACTATACTCCTAGGTCCTAGAAAATTAAAAACATAACCAAGAAGGTACGAATCAGCAGGGTGGAGCCAAGACCTGGCAGGCCTAGACTCTCTCTTCTAATTTAGAATTTACTCAAAATTCAGATATCATGTATAAACATGTATAAACTCAAAATATCCTCTTTAATTTCTGGCTTTGCCACAATGGTCCTACTTTAATGTTTCGATTAAACATGGTGCCATGCATATTACTGTAATGCATCTTGGAACTACTACAATCTCTATTAAATTTTAGTTTACAAACACATTGTTACTTGTCAACAGTTTCTCATTGAATGGAGAGTATCCAGGTGTTCTGTAATGTACTATAGAGGAGATGTTGAGTTCTACAGTGAAAATAGTGAAAATGTTACTTGTCAGCGGTTTGATTAGTGAAGATGAATTGGTACCAACAGTCAATGAATTAAATGTGGTTGATTGCAAACAAAATATAAAAAGAGAGGATGTTGTTTTCAAACTGACGAGTCTAACTATGAATATAATGGAGGCAATAGTCGTTATTGATGTCGAGAGTATTCGATGAAAAAGAGGTAAATGACCTCGCTGATTATTCTATTTCTGAAAATATAACCAAGGTGGACATTTATTTTAATTGGTCAAATTTTATTAGTGTGCCTATCCACTTTTTAAGAGGAATGTGATGAGTTGGATGAGTAGGGGAGAGAAGTTCAACATTTAGGTAATGATGGTAAGGTTGGATTTTTCACATGGAAAAATAGGATTTTTGAAGAGTGGACAGAGTATAAGATTGGACTTTTTACAATGGAAAAATAGGATTTTGCTAGAGTGGATAGAGTACATGGAGAGATTTTTTACAATGGTGAAATTGGACTTTTCAAGAGTGGACAGAGTGCATAGAGGGAACTGTGAAATCAACAATGGTGATTGGAAGTAAGCAGTTGCTACTTGAGAGGGTTAATGCCACGAGGATGATTATGTTGACCTGTGGCAATTTTTTCTGAGTTTTTGATATAGTAGCATGAGGTGATTGGTATGTGGGGTGTTGTGTGAAATGGTTTGATTAAGAGAGAAGATGGAAGAATTTGGATATGCCCAATGATCCTATATGAGTGTCAGAATTTGTTTTTGAGACAGGGGAGCTTTAAAAGGTTCATTCAAATTGTTCCATCAGTTTCATTAGTTCAGTTTATTCATTGTTTAGAAATTTTGATCATCCGGGTTGTTTTAGAATGGACTAGACATCCAGACAAAGTTTTAAGATAGAATTTTTCATCAATAAAACAATCTTATGGCTTTAGGTAAAGTTCCTATGAAATTTGGGAGAACTTCCACGTAAAAGGAGAGTTCTCTAAGTACCCCTTATCCCTTACTGAGAATGATCTACCAAAGGATATTTGTGTGGAGGCATTGTGAGGCCAACTGAAGATCAAAAGTGCCCCTAGTTTGCAATGCTGAAAAAAAAATGGGTCAGACTTTGTTTTGAGAACAGAGGACGGGTGAAATCATGAAGGTGGGTTACACTTTTGCTTGTTTTATGAGAAAAAAAACTGTATTTTCACAAGTTATTCAACTTCCGACATATAAAATTATTTTTTTTATTTAGAATTTCACTTTACAGTAAAAACAAAACTTGTGAATAATTGTGTTAGCTTTCCAATGACTATTTTTCAATTTTTTTTTATCACGATTTGTTATGTCAATTTGACAATTGTTTAACAGTATGTTTCTTAAACATGAAATGAATGATAATGAGTTACTTATTTCTACAACAATGTATATATTATTAAACTTATGTTTTGAAGAAACAAAATATACTGCAACAATTTACAGAGACT
>SNQJ01S0054527.1:63195-80665 GCA_010110895.2 Picea sitchensis | reverse complement strand
AAGCTTGCTCTCCTTACAATGAAAAGATGAAAATGTGGGTGAAAGAACTCCAAGCTTATTCACTCAAGAGAGGGGTGAATAGCTCTATGAAATGCAGCTTGTAATGTTTATTGCCAAAGAATGGGTCCTTAGCAATCTCAGCAACATAACAGTATGAAGAATTCCTTTAGAAAATGGTGGTTATTCATGGCTTTTTATAGCCCAGCATTGGGATATTATGTAACCTCTTTTGAATGTGAAAAGGGGCTCTTTAGGGCTCAATTAGGTCTTTGACCAGCCCACCATGAGGATTGAGCTCAGATTTGGTGTCAAATCGGCTTGGGAGTTGATCCATTAGTGGTTGGGAGGCCGACCAATTTCAATAAATGCGTCGTTTAGCAGGCGTGTGGGTTTTTCGCCCAACAGCCGCGCCTTGTGCACATATGGGCGCTTTATACGTTGCTATTACGCGCATACGCGCGCGCACCCAGATGATGTAAAGCGCCTTTCAAATTTTTGGTCATTTGTATAGTTTTTTGACCCTTTTGCAATGCTGAGGAATTAATCTTGTGCCATGAATGAATTTTTTCTTGTTTTGACAATGCAGAGTTCTTGTCGCCATGTGCGGACGAAATTTCAGTGATAACAAACGGTCCACGACTGTCCCCGATGGACGGCCAGGATTCCTTAATAGTTTTGGGGAGTTGGATGACTCTTGGACTTATCTACCTTGCAGCTTCACCATATCTAACGGCTATTGAGGCTTCGTAGATACCCCAGATCCTACAGCCCATATCTCCTCGCGATTTGGCCACTTCACGATTTCACTACTTCGCAATTTCGTCCACCTTCACGATTTTGCCGCTTCTCCATTTTGTCCACCTTGTGATTTTGTCACTTTGCAATTTAGTTGTTCTTGACATCGTTGTTCTTTGCCATCGCTGATCTTTGTCATCGCTGATCTTTTCCATCGCTGATCTTTGTCATCGCTGATCTTTTCCATCGCTGATCTTTGTCATCGCTGATCTTCCCATCAATGACAAACTTACTCCAAAATGTAAACCTTCCAACACTTTTCACTCCAGGGAATGCCAAGAATCAAGGTTTGTTCCAACAATTGGATTCTTCAGAGGTGGTTTGAAAGATCCTGGAAATTGGTTGGAATCCCTCATATTTGAGGGCCTGTTGATGGTCAAGTCCTTGACGACCATTAGATCCATCAAGATGGGCATATAATTATATTATTTGTTGTTCCCAGTAGAGACAACAGAGTAGCATTGGACATGGTGCTCCAATAGAAAGGATTCGAGGAGCCATCTCCACCATTGGATCCATTGAATAATACTCCAAAGAGATCATGACAATTGGTTGATGGGGTATTAGTGGGTTGATGTTCAGAGTAGTGTGTAATGTTAGAGAAAATAAATTTTGACAGGAAATCATTGGATCCATTGGAATGATTTCGAGTGATTTGGCTCGTAGATCAATGATAAATAGAGGAGAGATCTCGACTGTGGATTTCCACGGTCACGTATAATATAGGAAAAAGGGAAGAGACATCACATTGACATTACCGTAATGCCATGATGACTAGGAATGAAAATGTGGTTGACGATGTGTCCACGGGAACACATTTTTTAATAACATATTAGGTCGATGGATAAAAGTGGCATATATGGGAGAAATATGAATTAGGTTATCATGGTAAATCCTAGCCATTGAACTCGATGCAGGGATTAGATTTTGACTGTTCATCAGATTCAGGATTTTAGAGTAGTCTTGGTTAAGGTACTCTGATGGAAAGACTTCGTGGAGTAATCATGGCCATAGATTGGTGAGGGATTAGAATAAATATCCACCATTGATCATGTGGTTCTCTCCTAAGTGAGGTTAAGACCAAGGTGATTTCATACTGATGAGGGAGACATCACCCACCCAATGCATAAAATGGAGTTGTTATCACCTAGAAGTATGTGCCAATGGTGAGCGTTGACATGTATGCCATGTCAGTCCATGTGTCAGATGGAGATGGTGCCATGTGTCAAGGTCATTTGGCACTTTGAAGGGGTTATTGTTACGAGTTATAAGTGCAACGTATCATGCCAGGTGGTTGGTACATAGTGGAAATAGGGGACTAGGTGGTTGTTACACATTATTTTCATCATCCCTATGACCTTTAATGATGTAAACCTATTTTTTGTCTTGAGAGGGATCAATGGCCCAAATTCCTGAAGAAAGAAGGGAGAAGGGAGAAGAACTTTGCCTGAGAGAAGAAGTTGTATTTTCCTTTGTAAAAACCCTATTAAGGAAGATATTCATAGGATGCACTATAAACAGGGTGTGGCGATGCCTGATTTCCACCCTCTACCCTGAAACTGGTTTGCGACATCTCTGCAAGCTGCCCTATGGCTAGGGTGCGACAATTTTTGTACGTGGGAAAACGAGCATCTTCTCGATGCTTCTAGAAGGAGAAGCCTCTATGGTGAGGTGGCCTCTGAATGATTTGGATATTACTCGCTTTCATGATTTAGTGGGATCATCCTAACTTCCTCACCTTATCCTCTTCAGCTTATAAAAGGAGATGAGCTCTCATGGAGAAAGTTAGCTTGATTGGGTTTGAGTGGTTTTGTAGCTTGGAGTTTTTGGAGCTTGTATGTTGGTTTTGAGATTTGCTTTGTCAAGATAGATTGTGATTAGCTTTCAGATATATAGTCACATAATCCTTGGATCAAAAGCATGTGGAAAGAAAGTAACTGTTGGAAGGAACCTAACGACATCAAGACATATGGTTGTATCTTTCTTCCACATTCTTTAATAAAGATATGCTTTTCTTTCCTATATGAATGTTATTTTTCCATATTGTATTATTCCTTGATCACATACATAGTTTCATATCGAATAGACTCTGTTATTCTTGTCTTCATTGGCTTGCATTTCTTAGCAAATATTTCTCCATAAGCCTTACAACGGATCTCGGATTGCATTGAAGAAGTCAAATCTTTGCTATTTAAAAGGTATGTCGTAGATCCATTTCTCATTTGATAATTGAAATCTAAGGAAAGAGTAGTGTATTGTCTTGTTTTGTTCTAGTTTTTTAGTGAAGCTAGGGAGATCTATTTATGTCCGCATTTGCCGATTGATCCTATAAAAAAATTGGCGACTCCACTGGGGATTAATCAGATTAATGCGGATTAATCGGTAAATGCGTACATAAACATATCTCCCTAGATTCACTATGAAACTAAAACAAAACAAGACAGTACAATACTCTTTCCTTAGATTTCAATTATCAAATGAGAAATGGATCTAGGACATACCTTTTAAATATCAAAGATACAACTTCATCAATGCAATCCAAGCTCCATCATAAGGCTTATGGAGAAATATCTGCAAAGAAACACAAGCCAATGAAGACAAGAATAACATATTCTATTTGATATGAAACTATTTATGTGATCAAGGAATCATACAATATGGACAAATAACATTCATATAGGAAAGAAAAGAATATATGTATTAAAGAATGTGGAAGAAAGATACAACTAGATGCCTTGACGTTGTCAGGTTCCTTCCAATAGTTCCTTGCTTCCCACACACTTCTGATCCACAGATTCAGTGACTATAGATCTGAAAGATACTCACAATCTATATTGATAAAGCGAAGCTCAAAACCAACATATAAGCTACAAAATCACGCAAACCCAATCAAGCTAAATTTCTCCATGAGAGCTCCTTTCCTTTTATAAGCTAAAGAAAATAAGGTGAAGAGGTTAGGATGATCCCACTAAATCATGAAAGCGAGTAATATCCAAACCATTCAGAGGCCACATCACCATAGAATCTTCTCCTTCTAGAAGCATCGAGAATATGCTCGTTTTTCCCACATACGAAAATCGTTGCACCCTAGACATAGGGCAAACTGCAGAGACGTCGCAGACCAATTTCAGGGTAGAGGGCGGAAATCAGGCATCATCGTACCCTATGTATAGTGAAGCTTAGGACGATCTTCCTTAATAGGGTTTTTACAAAGGAAATACAACTTATTCTCTTAGGAAAAGTTCTTCTCCCGTCTTTCTTCAAGAGTTTGGGCCACTAATCCCTCTGAAGACAACATATAGGTTTACATCATTAACGATCATAGGGATGACAAAAATAATGTGTAACAGTGGCATGTACCAGGGTACAGTCACAAGGGGCTTTGATGGAGAAGTCTATGAATCAATATGAACTATTATATCCTACGGAGGAGGATGCGATAGGACCTTAGCCATCCATTGGAGAGGTATTGGTCAAAGTACATTATGGAGTTGTTGGAATATACAATCTGATGGACTACTCTAATGGCCGATATAGACCATTGATCGAAGGATGTCTAGGATTCATGAAAACCATCGATATATCATGCTTTCCACTGATGTTTGGACGATGAGAAGGGGGAATCCATTAAAATCCATGCAAGTTAAGGAGCTTGATGCATTAATGACCATTTATTTCCAATTCATAGGGGCCATATGATCCATCGGGATGAATTTCTATTGGACTCAATCCATTAGAGTGTACAAGGTAACCCAAAGCAAAAGGACTCTGACGACAGGGTTCTAATAAGAAATAAATTCATTATTCGAAGGTTTGAAAAGGAATGGGTTTGAGGAGCATTGTTGGAGATTCCACATAGATTATTTGATGTAACATGATGCCACAATAGTACCACATAAGACAACATGTGTCTCAAAGTTCCATGTGTATTCCATGTGGCACTGACATGGATTTAAAGGTGGAAGGCCAAAAATTTTGGTAGGATGCAACTTTTCATCTAGAACTCAGATTTGAACATAGTTACAGTTGTCAAAAATCTTTTGACAAGCTAAATGAATCTACATGGTCTATTTGGAGAAACATCCCTTGTAAGGTACTTAAGGCATCGGGTATGTTACAAAATGGTATCAGAGCTCGAGTTTCAACACTGAGGCTGCATGGGCCAATTAACAGAGCACTAAACCATCTTGTTTTGTATTTTCTAGAAACAAAGGAACTATGCTGTCACTTGGTGGAATAGTAAACACTCCTACAGGAGTGGGATTATGATGATAAGCATTAATGGTTGAATCTGAGTGTGAAATGGAAGATTTCTTTTAAGTATTGCTTAAATTCAAAGAATGAATGAACTGGTTATTGTAATGGTGGGTTGTTGGAGCCCTGACAAATATTATTGCTGTAAGAAGAGGATAAGCCATGTGTGCATAACTCCTCTCATTAAGAGGACTGATAGATAACATTTCTTGGTGCACAAGTGGTTTTGTAATACATATGGTAATGATTAAGTATATATAAACATGCAAACATGTTTATTATAACCTATGGTTGGTTGTAATGCATGGTCTACTGATGGATCATTTTGGTCAATTATGACTTGGTATCAATATGAGTGTAAAAGCATGATTGAAAAACTGATAATTCCATTGTGTGAAGCTCTAAAAGGATGAGATATAAGGACTAAGGAATGATTGATCTAAAGTATGGTAAGTAAGTACTCGATTATTTCAAGTTGACCAATGAGTCAGATTGAAATACAGAGGTGGATTGTAGCCATATAGGTATGGATGGGTATGTTTATGTAGCAGTGAAAGAGAATAATAAGAAAGGATTTTGCTTGGTAAAAAGGTTTGTTGACCAAGGATGGTATGAAGCATGAAAAGAACTTGGACTTGGGAATTTTGTTTCCCTGAGTAATATTTAAATTTCCATATTGTGTTTCTAACTTAGGAATAATTTTATAATAGTTGGACAAGAATGATTTCATGATAGATATTTCCATAAGAAAGGAACATAAGTATGAGTATTCGTGAGAAGCTGGTCATGTAGATGATCCTAAGATATATTCAAAAGAGACTAATATTAAGATCAATTTATTATGAAAGAGTGATTATAAAAGCAATTGGTGGGTCCCTTAAGAAGTTGTTGACCAGACAAATGAGTTTGATGAGAAACATGGAAAACCCTTAATAAAAATCCCTGTTTAGTAAAATAAGTCCATATGACAATTATGTATATCAGATATGGATGCTACATGGGAAAGCCATCAACAACATATGATAAGGCATGTATATCATATTTATATAGAAATTCAAATAATGGAAAAATGGAAGGATGGATTTTACTACTTATGAAATAATTAGACTTGATGTCAAGGATGAATAGAGATATTGGAAGGAAAAGTGTTATGTGAAAAAATCTACTCATGATAATTAGAGTGCTTAGTGGAATCAAGGCACAAAAGGAAAGTATGTATTGGGCGACGTAGTGAAGGTCCATTCACTATAAAAGATGTCAATGTATAGATAAATTAGTACATTATGGGAAGAGTTGTTCAAAAATATTGAGATGTCAAATGCTATCCTTTTGAGAGAGAAAGATAGAGTGTATACTTGGAGATAATGGAAACATCTCCAAGGACTAGTTCTATAATTTTGGGGGTAGTACTTCCATTATTGTTAGCAGAAGTGGTTTAGTGGAAATATGGAAAGAATGTCATAAATTCAAAGGTGAATTATTGAAGGTACATGCATTCTAAAGAATGCTAGTAGATGTCCAAGAGTAATGTGTCATGTGAAAAATGGATATAGAATTATACAACCATAGTTCTGAAGAAAAGGGAATTACATAAATGTAAGTGAATTACATAATGGAATAAGTCCAGAAGTAATTAGAGAAAGTAAGAAAATGGTACTACTAAGTGGATGGCACATGATTCGAGTTTAAGAAAACACTTGAAGAATTGTGGCAACAATGAAGGGATTGGTGATGCTAAGGAGAATGATGAGTGTAGTTCAAATGTGTTAAATATATTTTCGAATAGGCAAGGATAAAAAGTTAAAAGGATTGAAGCATGAAGGTGATTTTCTTGAAGGGAAATCAATAAGGAATACTGAAGAAGAAAGTGGTTCTAAGTTAACCTTGTAAGAAAGAGAGATGGTACATGAGAGAAACATCTCAAATGAAAAGGATCACATGTGCATATGTGCAGGAATAATATTTGTCTGTGAGAGCCTATTTATATATGGAATAAATAGGTTATGATAACTGAGAATATTACTGATGAAGTGATTGATGATAGCCAATCCACACGAGGTTAATGAGGGATAATTGCAACATGTAAGGATGATAAGGGAAATTTGTATGTTCTACAATTATCAGTAACTAGGTAGCATCAGAGTTATGTAGTAAGAAACTATGCAAGTATGAAATATATGTATCTATGTTGCACAATGGATGAAGGGAATTAGATAAAACTCCCCTCACCTAGATTTTATTTTATAAAATATTTATATTATATAATTTGAATGCATCAAAGGAATGATTTCCATATGATATGGTAAAGGCCAGGGGCCTGGGACAATTGTAGAAGATGTTAGTTGTACATGCATTCATATGATACAATAGTAATACATGAACTTGTTGGTTGTGAGCTAGTAACCAAATTAATAAAAGGGTATGACTCTATTATAGGAATAAACACCAACAAAACTAGTCATGTATGAGACCATGACATGGTTGGTTAAGCTATGATGCCACACAAGTGTCCAATGAACTTCCTACTTGTAATTCATGTTTGGAATACAACCTTTTTGCTAAAACTACTATTGTGTTGGTTTTGTCACATGGGTGAGAAAAAACACAAAACTTACATGTTTAGTTCTGCCTGATAAATAAGACATAAGTTTGTGAGTTGGTTAGGTAAACCAAATACACATGAAAACAAAGAAATTAAACTAAAAATAACTAAGAAATAAATGTTAGAGAAACTTGAATAAATTAGAACCATAAAATCAAAAAATGACCAATATATAGCTACCAATGGATCAATATATTGATACCATAGAGAAAGGCAGGGGTTTATGAATCCCCTCTTCCTCCTTGGGAGGTCTCTTGAGTTCCCTAATAGAGATCTCTTATCTTCATACAATGGAAGAAATGAAAAATGGTGAAGAAATACAATGCCTATTCCCTCAAGAGGTTAGTGGAATGGCCTATTGCAATGGTGCTTGAAGGATTCAAAGAGAAAATAGGATTTTCAAAGAAGAATTCTTGCATCATAACAATACCTTGAAGTTATGATTTTCTTAGCACACCCATGTCACATATTTATAACATCCATTCATGGAAAGATATAATTGGTTCATAGTGTGAACAAGGGGCCTTTTAGGGAACTTCCTAGCCCTTGACTAGCCTCCAAGCTAGATTTCACTCAAATATGTGTGTCAAATAGTGTTGGGGGTTGGATTAGAAGTGGTTCAGGGGCCAACAAGATCCATAAAGTGTCGTTCATATAAGTGCACAATTTTTTTCATAGACAGTCGCACATCTTGCACAAAGTATGTGCTGAAGCCCATATTAGCCTACGCATTATGCGCACTATGCGCGCGCTTCCTTTGGTGAATTTGCGCACTTTGATTTTGACCCAAGTATATATTTTTTTTCCTTTTGGATGGATTTTGGTGTTGTAGGTGGACTAATTGTGGTTGGAATTGATTTTTTTCTTCAACCATTATGTGCAATGTTGCGGACTATTTTTCAGTGACAAAATATGCCCTCTGATGTGTGAGGTTAGAAGCATACATATAGCCAAAATACATAAAGGTTTCTTTTGTTGAGAGTGTATTGTAATGAAGAGTGAAGAGAGGAACTACAAGAGAGATACACAAGAGGGAGAGGAAAAAATGTAGGACCCAAACCTTTCTGTAGGAGAAAAATAAAATCTGTGTACAAATGAGGCGGGCATGCCCCATGCTCGTGTCATGAAACCAAAATGTGGAATTGTAACTGATGATAGATGCAAATGTAGATAATTGCAACGCCCTGAGCGTCGATTTATAATGACAAATGACACTTCTTAATGGTGAATGGGCTCTGAAGTGAGTCAAGGATGAATGTAAGAATTGTGGACGACTCATAGGAATTGATGGACTAACAAATTTAGAGGTCTTTGGCTGGTATGAAACAACTGCAATAGTCACATACTAAAACCTGCCTTAACATGAGATTTTGTTGAAGTTGAATGTTATGGGGGTTAAAAGAATAAAAAAGAAATGATGATTCTCTCTATGTCATCTGAGACTCCTCATTAAAAAGGTAATGAGAGTCAAGATATTGTTTCCCTTATAGAAAATGTGTTGATGTCGACAGAAAGGGATACGTGATGCCAAGGAGCAAAGGGATTCTTGAAATCCATTGAGTAATTGATGATATCAGGTACTGACGAGTGACATGAACGAAGTCAATATGCTCTGGGACTCAAGACTTCCCTTGATTTGGGTTTTTTAATATGATTGGCATCAACTGTAAAACTGGATCTAGCGTCAGGGGGATGACTAGATATGGGGTTAAATTATGCCACAGGATAACAAAGTGGACAAACTCAAAGACCATGGGTACATGGATTAGGGATACTCAAGGTTTTTTAACTATGTCAATATGAAAAATGGGTGGATTCCCCAACCAAGGGCAACATGGGTTGTGTTTCCAGGTAAAAAATAAGTTCATCGAACATGACAATGAAAAAACTATGTATATGCTGGAAACAAAGGCTTTATACAATTACCAAATAAATAAGGAATATTTTGGGTTGAGAATACAGATACAGAAACAGGTGCCCCAGTGAAATATGGGTTGGCCCATTTAGAGAAAACGTTGTGAAAGAGAACTAGTGGAGGGTGGGGGTCCCATGGGTGGGGTTCTGTATTAGGTAAATGGATAGAGGAGAATCTTCAGATGGGAAAACTGATGGTGGATGAGATGGAGGGAAAATGAATATGTGGAGATGCAGTCAATAGAACCAAGATGATATAATCTGGGAGTCCATTTGGAAGGTTATAAATATGATGAGAAGAAGGATGGCGTTCATTCTTGGAAATGAAAAATACTATCAAGACTCCCAAACCTAGGTTATTGAAATCAACATGAGTGTCAAGTTTCCAAGGGGAACTATGAATGAGACATCTCATGTGGTGGAGAGGTCTACCAGTTGACAGTACCAAAATGTGGTATAGGTAAAGATACTGTAGAGCTGGATGTAGGGACCGTAAAGGTAATTGTCATAGGGTGTGACTAGGATATGTCATTATTAATAGATGGAGTAACTACATTCCAGTGTCAAACATATACCTAAACGGGCTGTAAGATTTTTGAACAAGTACTTGCACACATGCAAACCAAATACCTGACGTGAACAATATCTGATGATAAAGAACATATAAAATATATTTGATAAAATTAAAAGTGTGCATGCGTACCTGAACATGGCATGATAAAAATGCTCCTCCGGGGCCAAGTGTAGATGATAACTCGGGGAATGTGAATTTGTAGGTGGAGGGATTAGGATCCCATGGCTGAGAATGGATCAGAAAATAGAGGCTCTGGGCTCCTGTAATAGAGTGTGGAAGTTGGGAAAAAAAGGGGTTATATATGGGTGGTGGGCCCACAATGCCAACTCATTTCTACTTGTCACTATTATTGAGCTAACGAGATAACTGTGAGGAGATTTTGAGATTGCAGGAGCATGAGGCTACCAATATGGGAGTGGCAAGATGAGAGATATGTTAGTGGTCCTATCATCCTTCACCTTGTGAATTTGATAGTTTGTAGGTATGGGTTGTGAAACAACTATATAGGATTTTAGGGTATAGGCCCACATTTGTCGCGGGGAAAAGGGGGAATACAGAGCATATGTGCCACAGGTATAACCTCATTTCTACACATAATGAATGTGTAACATAGACACACATGTGGAGTGCGAGGGTGGGAAAGTAAAGGTCTTTATGAGATGCACACATGTTTGATTGACAACTGTGCACTCATGTGTGGATGTTTGTGAGACACATGTGAATTAGTGTGAAATTATACAAAGAACAAGTGCACAACTATCTGGGGGAAAGATGTGCACTGTGGGAAAGATAAAGTTTTGTGATGTTTTATTTTTATGCTTTTATGGATGATAGAGGCTGATCGGAAATGTTTATGTGTGGATGGGTGATCAAAAAGAGAATATATACGATGGTGGTCCACTATATACAAAGAGATCGTCACAGGACCAGTTACAGAGGATTCTTGGCTGCCTCCAGGAGGCGTGCAATTGCCAAATCTACATTGGTTTGCTTTCGAGTTCTTGATTTTCCCTTGTCCTAGATTAGGGGAGTGCCTCACAGCGGAGTATCTAATTGGGATGTGGAGCACTGATACAGTGCTTCATTATGTGAAGCTAACATTCTACTTGCTCACAGAGGATATAATTTATGATCTGACTCCATTAAGCAGGATGGCCTAGCCCAGTTGATCCCCATCTTCCTAGGGAGGATCGGGTGGATACCATGGAATCACGACACTGTATTGGGTCGAACCCTATGTCGAGTTACGACACTGTATTGGGTCGAACCCTATGTCGAGTTAAGTTGTTCACATAGAGGACATCGATGACCTATTGACTAAGTGCATCGCAATGATGGTGGTGAGGATCTATGGATTCTTGGGTAATCAATAGGTCACTGGTGGTTAGCTGAGGGTGGTGGAGCAGGTTCTAGATGGGGAACTATTTGCATGGGACATGTTGATGCACACCAAGATTTTTTCCCAGCTAAACCGGTGTCGGCGAGCCGACTCCAGTGACTTTGCATTTGGGTCCATGCTAGTGGTCTGGTTTTTGGAGAGGGTGCCTCTACTGCACCTAGTTTTTAGAATTCAAGACCGAAAACGCCAAAAATCATGCAATTTCACTACTTCAAATGAAAAGATGCCCGAAATCTAATATAAAACAAGAAATTAATTTTTTTTTTTCCAAAGATAGCTAAAAGCGATAGAAAATAACTTCAAAACAAAAAAAAACCAAAACAAAGTTTCTCTTTTAGCACGATTTATTCACAAAAAAAAAAGTGTTATTTTCACTAAACAATTCTAAAGAAAAAGAAAAGCTTTGTAACTGAAAGGCACTCAAAGAAAGAGATAAAAATATTTTAAAATCAAACAAGCTAAAACAAATAAAAGATGGCTAAAAGAAAATTGATATCTGTCAAGCAAATTGAAATCTATCAAGAAGACTATAAATAGACCCAAGAAATCACCCCAAACACTTATCATAGATCTGGGTAAGGAAAAACCACCAAAAGCTAAAAAATTCCCAAATCATCCCAGGCTATAAGACCAACACAAAGAGACAATCCTGGGTTGCCATAGGATAGAGAAACAATATAGTGTGGCATCGCCACACTATGTCAAAAATGCAGGGTGCGTCTATCCTGTATCGTTGCACTATCCCTCAAAGCAAGGTGCAATGATCACAGGAAAAAATGGAAAAAATAAAAAGCATCAAGGTTTTTCCAGTGAATTTTAACAATCAGAGAGTCAAGCTGGATCTCCCAGTGACTCAAAAAACAAAACCCAAGCAACCAAAGTAAGAAATTAAGACAAACTAGGAAAACAATCTGTTCCCCAGTATGGTCGCCAATTTTTTTATAGGATTAATCGGTAAATGCGGACATAAACCGATCTCCCTAGCTTCACTATGAAATTAGAACAAAACAAGATAGTACTCTACTCTTTCCTTAGATTTCAATTATCAAATGAGAAATGGATCTAGGACATACCCTTTAAATATTGAAGATCTGACTTCGTCAATGCAATCCAAGCTCCATCGTAAGGCTTATGGATAAATATCTGCAAAGAAACACAAGCCAATGAAGACAAGAATAACATAGTCTATTCGATATGAAACTATGTATGTGATCAAGGAATCATACAATATGGACAAATAACATTCATATAGGAAAGAAAATCATATCTGTATTAAAGAATGTGGAAGAAAGATATAACCAAATGCCTTTATGTCATCAGGTTCCTTCCAATAGTTCCTTGCTTCCCACACACTTCTGATCCACGAATTCTGTGACTATAGATATGAAAGCTACTCACAATATATCTTGACAAATCAAAGCTCAAAACCAATATACAAGATCCAAAAACTACGAGCTACAAAACCACTCAAACCCAATCAAGCTAACTTTCTCCATGAGAGCTCCTCTCCTTTTATAAGCTAAAGAGGATAAGGTGAAGAGGTTAGGATGATCCCACTAAATCATGAAAGATAGTAATATCCAAACTGTTTGAAGACCACCTCACCATAGAAGCTTATCCTTCTAGAAGCATCGAGAAGATGCTCATTTTTCCCACGTATGAAAATCATTGCACCCTAGGCATAGCACGGCTTGTAGAGACGTTGCAGACCAGTTTTAGGGCAGCAGGTGGTGATAAGGCATTATTGCACCCTGTGTATAGTGAAGCCTACAGAAATCTTCCTTAATAGGTTTTTTACAAAGGAAAATACAACTTCTTCTCTTAGGAAAAGTTCTTCTCCCTTATTTCTTCAGGAATTTGGGCCAYTGATCCCTCTGAAGATAAYAGATAGGTTTACATTATTAACGGTCATAGGGATGATGAAAATAATGTGTAACAGTGGCATGTACTAGGGTACAGTCACAAAGGGATATGATGGGGAAGGTTCTGAATCATTATGAACTATTATATCCTTTAGAGGAGGATGGGATGGGATATTAGCTATCCATTGGAGAGGTATTGGTCAAAGTACATTGTGGAGCTATTGGAATATACAATCTGATGGACTACTCTAATGGATGATATAGACCATTGATCAGAGGATGGCCAGGATGCATGACAAGTGTTGATATATCATGGTTTCCACTGATGTGAGGATGATGAGAAGGGGGAATCCATTAAAATACATGTAAGTTAAGGATATTGATGCTTTAATGACCATTTATTTCCAATTCATAGGGGCCATCTAATCCATTGGGATGAATTTCTATTGAACTCAATCCATTAGATTGTACAAGGTAACTTGAAGCAGAAGAAATCCGACAATAGGGTTCTAATAGGAAATAAATGCGTTATTCGAAGGTCTGAAAAGGCATAGGTTTGAGGAGCGATGTTGGATATTCCACATAGATTATTTAATGTAACAGGATGCCACGACCGTGCCACATAAGAAAACATGTGTCTCAAAGTTCCACATTTATCCCATGTGGCACTAACATGGATTTAAAGGTGGAGGGCCAAAAACTTTGGTAGGATGCAACTTTTGATCTAGAACTCAGACTTGAGCATAGTTACAGTCATCATAAATCTTTTGAAAAGCTAAATGAATCTACGTGGTCTATTTGGAGAAACAAAGTAGTTAAGAAAATAAAAAAAAATTAATACCCCATCCCTTGGAAGGTACTTAAGGGGTTAGGTATGTTACAAAGTGGTATCAGAGTTTGATTTTCAACACTGAGCCTACATGGTCCAATTAACAGAGAAAAAAACCATCTTGTTTTGTATTTTCTAGAAACAAAGGAACTATGTTGTTTCTTGGTGGAATAGTAAACACTCCTATAGGAGTGGGATTATGCTTATAAGCATTAATGGTTGAATCTGAGTGTGAAATGGAAGAATTATTCTAAGTATTGCTTAAAATCAGAGAATGAATGAACTACTTGTTGTAATGATGGGTTGTTGGATCCTTGACAAATATTGTTGTTGTAAGAAGAGGATAAGCCATGTGTGCATAACTCCTTTCATTAAGAGGACTGATAGATACAAGTTCTTAGTGCACAAGTGGTTTTGTAATACATATGGTAACTATTAAGTATATATAAACATGCAAATAGGTTTATTATAACCTATGGTTGGTTGTAATGCATTGTCTATTGATGGATCATTTTGGTCAATTATGACCTGGTATCAATAGGAGAGTAAAAGCATGATTGAAAAACTGATAATGCCATTGTGTGTATCTCTAAAAGGATGAGGTAGAAAGACTAAGGAATGATTGATCTAAAGTCTGGTAAGGAAGTACTCGAGTATTTCAAGTTGACCAATGAGTCAGATTGACATCTAGAGGTGGATTGTATCCATATAGGTATGGTTGAGTATGTTCATGTAGCAGTGAAAGAGAATATTAATAAAATATTTTTCTTGGTAAAAAGGTTTGTTGACCAAGGATGGTATGAAGCATGAAAATAACTTGGACTTGGGCATTTTGTTTCCTTGAGTAATATTAAAATTTCCAGATTGTGTTTCTAACTTAGGAATAATTTTATAGTAGTTGGACAAGAATGATTTCTTGCTAGATATTTCCATAAGGAAGGAAACATAAGTATGAGTATGATTGAGAAGATGGTCATGTAGATGATTCTAATATCTCTTCAAAAGAGACTGATATTAAGATCAATTAATTATGAAAGAGTGATTATAAAAGCAATTGTTGGGTCCCTTAAGAAGTTGTTGATCAAACAAATGAGTTTGATGAGAAACATGGAAAACCCTTAATAAAAATCCTTGTTTAGGAAAATAAGTCCATATGACAATTATGCATATCAAATATGGATGCTACATGGGAAATCCATCAACAACATATGATAAGGCATGTATATCATATTTATATAGAAATTAAAAGAATGGAAAAATGGAAGGATGGATTTTACCACTTATGAAATAATTAGACCCGATGTCAAGGATGAATAGAGGTACTGGAAGGTTAAGTGTTATGTCAAAAAATCTACTCATGATAATCAGAGTGCTTAGTGGAATCACAGAACAAGAGGAAAGTATGTATTGTGTGAGGTAGTGAAGTTCCATTCACTATAAAAGATGTCAATGTATAGATAAAGTAGTACATTGTGGGAAGAGTTGTTCAAAAAGATTGAGATGTCAAATGCTATCCTTCTGAGAGAGAAAGATAGAGTGTATACTTGGAGATAAGGGAAACATCTCCAAGGACTAGTTCTATAATTTTGGGGGTAGTACCACCAATATTGTTAGCAGAAGTTGTGTAGTGGAAATATGGCAAGAATGTCAGAAATTCAAAGGTGAATTATTGAAGGTACATGCATTCTAAAGAATGCTAGTAGATGTCTAAGAGTAATGTGTCATGTGAAAAATGGATATAGAATTATAAAATCATACTTCTGAAGAAAAAGACATTAATAAATCTAAGTGAATTACATAATGGAATAAGTCCATAAGTAATTAGAGAAAGTAAGAAAAAGGTACTAAGTGGATGACACATGATTCGAGTTTAAGAAAACACTTGAAGAATTGTGGCAACAATGAAGGGATTGGTGATGCTAAGGAGAATTATGAGTGTAGTTCAAATTTGTTAAATATAATTTTGAATAGGCTGGGATAAAAAGTTGAAAGGATCAAAGCATGAAGGTGATTTTATTAAAGGGAAATCAATAAGTAATCATGAAGAAGAAAGTGGTTCTAAGTTAACCTTGTAAGAAAGAGAGATGGTACATGACAGAAACATCTCAAGTGAAAAGGATCCATTCATTTTTATCTAGGAGGATGGAAGCACCACTGAAGTTTATTATATCCTTTAAAAGTAATGTTGATTACTCTAAAAGTGGTCTCTGCAAATACAGAAGGATAAGAGGTCATACGTGCAGGAATAATATTTATCTGTGAGAGACTATTTATATATGGAATAAATAGGTTATGATAACTGAGAATATTACCGATGGAGTGACTGCTGATAGCCAATCCACATGAGTTTAATGAGGAGGGATAGTTGCAGCATGTAAGGATGATAAGGGAAATTTGTAAGTTCTACAATTATCGGTAACTAGGTAGCATCAGAGTTATGTAGTAAGAAACTATGCAAGTATGAAATATATCTATCTATGTTGCATGATGGATGAAGGGAATTAGATAAAAATCCCCTCACCCATAGTTTATTTTATAAAATATTTATATTATATAATTTGAATGCATCAAAAGAATGATTTCCATATGATATGGTAAAGGTCGAGGGCCAGGGAAAATTGTAGAAGATGTTAGTTGTACATGCATTCATATGATACAATAATAATACATGAACTTGTTGGTTGTGAGCTAGTAACCAAATTAATAAAAGGGTATGACTCTATTATAGGAATAAACACCAACAAAACTAGTCATGTATTAGACAATGACATGGTTGGTTAAGCTATGATGCCACACAAGTGTCCAATGAACTTTCTACTTGTAATTAATGTTTGGAATACAAACTTTTTGATAACACTACTATTGTGTTGGTTTTGTCACATGGATGAGCAAAAAAACAAAAAATGCATTTTTAATTAAGACTGCTAAACAAGACAGAAGATTGTGAGTTGGTTAGATAAACCAAATACACATTAAAACAAAGAAATAAAACTAAAAACAACTAAGAAATAAACATTAGAGAAGATTGAAGAAATTAGAACCATAAAATAAAAAAATGACCAATATATAGCTACCAATGGATCAATATATTGATAGGCTAAACACCGTAGAGAAAGGAAGGGACTTATGAGTCCCCTCTTCCTCCTTGGGATGGATCTTGAGTTCCCTAATATATATCTCTTATCTTCATACAATGGAAGAAATGACAAATGGTGTAACGTCCCCGGAGATCATCCCCAAT
>SNQJ01S0054527.1:40287-63089 GCA_010110895.2 Picea sitchensis | reverse complement strand
TAAATCAAATTAACATATTTAACATGGATTTACTGATTTCATACAGACTTAAATAGAATTAAAAGAAATTCAAACTTGCAACGGAATACATGATACATTTCAAGACACAGAAAAGAACCACGTATAAATTAAGTACATAATTAATACTTATCTTTTAAACTTTCATAACACCACCAAATGTGTGCATACCTTCCATGAACCTCCCAGCCTTAGACCACACTGCTCATCACTCTCAGCAGTAGGTCACCCCCGAGCTGGGACTAAGCTCCATCAGGCAAGGGAATCCTAGGCTAGTGAAAGTCAATAGGAAGACACACAGTTTATGAGGATGGATTCTCTCCAAGGGGCCACATATGCCCACTACTCATAGACTCTCATTCCCCACATGCCTATCCCACACCAAGAGTATACACCTTCACTGTCACCTAGAAAGTCCTTTGGCTGCTAAAGCTCCCTTGACTTGGGCTTCACCAACAAGCCAAACCAGAATTTTTTGAGCTCTATGGCAGCTACAGGACCCCTTTTTCAGGAGTTCTCACTTCCTCCATGCATTCTCTCACCTGGAGAGAGTCACTCACATAACTAACAACCTAATTCTTCAACCACAACCACCTCTCTCACCTAAAGAGAGTGTTACACACAAGCTTGACAACCTGCTTCTTCAGCTCCATTCTAGCACAAGGAGGACAACAGTATGGATCAGTAAGGAAAAAATGATGGTAGCCAATCACACTCATCCAAGGGACTGCGTGGCCACAACAACCCACAATTATAACACACACAACATAAACAAATACGCTATTCTCAGGTTTCTCAGAAGACAACAACCCAAACAGTTAAGCATGGACTCGGATTTGCAGTGTGGATAAACCAGGTTCACATGACACACAAGAGACACGGCTCAGTCCACGAGGTTTTCCACTGGTTTTTAGGGTGTGTGACAAGGAAAGTATGAAGAGGTCGATGATGGAGACCAAACGTAGAGACTGGGTGGATTTCACGAGAATACACCAGTTGATCACATAGGTCTCACGATTTCGGGTTTCATATTTGTGTGAGGTATGCAACGATTAGATGCAGAGGTAACATGATTCATACAAAGGACACAAGAATGGAGGACGAACCCCCATCATGAATCAATTCTTGGGTTAAATTTCATGTGCCTGGGCCGACACCTATTGCCCATGAAGCTGCATGCACTCCATCAAGTATGTGTTTCCTTTTCCAGGAACTTAGGATAAAAATAACATGTTTTTCACATATCTTTGTAATAATAATAAATTATTATTCAAGGACTTAAGACCTCAAGCTTATCCCCTCTTCCAATATTTTAGCCCCTTTTCCCTTACCCATTCTATGGAATCTTAGTCCCCCATCACTCTTTCTTCATGGTCGGTCGACATGCAACGATGTTCATATATTATATTAATGATCTGCATAATTACATATACAAAAGCAGGCTCATGGCCTTAACACTTAGGCTCTCCAGCCTAATAAACACATAATCCCACCAGCTTATCAATACTCAGCTCACTAGCCTACAAAACATGATTACAATTCATAATATATTTGGGGCACTATCGAGGGATATTACAATCCCCTCTCCTTATTTTTACACTATCCTCAGTGCAAATCTTTACACAACATCAATAAGATTTTCAAAATATTAAAAAAGATGTGGGTATTCTGCCTGCATAGCATCCTCATTCTCCCATATCGTGTCCTCATAAATGTACCAGGTCCACTGGACCTTTACAATCCCTATGGCTCGATTCTGGAGATGTTTTCTTTACTGGTTCAATATGCGCATAGGATGCACTAGCAAGACACCTTCTTTCTCCACCTGAATCACATTCCAATCGATAACATGATTAGCATCAAGTATATATTTCTTAAGCAATGAAACATAAAACACATTATGTACAGTCATAGATGCAGGTAATGCAAGCATATATGCAACTGAGCCATTCCTTTCTAGGATTTCAAATGGTCCACAAAATCTGGCTGCCAACTTGGAGCAGCTTCCCATCTTCAGGGAACTTCTATTGGCTTTTTCTTTCAGGAAAACATGGTCACCCACTTTAAACTCTCCGTGGGTTTTGTTTTTATCAGCATAACTTTTCTGCCTATCTTGGGAAGATTTCAAATTCTGCTTAATTTTTAGCATTTGTTCTTCCATTTCCTTGAGAAACTCTAGCCCAACTACTACCCTATCAGCTAGATTATCCCAACTTACTTGAGTATTGCACTTTCTACCATAAAATACTTCAAATGGGCTCATCTTCAATGATTCTTAATACCCATTATTGTAGGAAAATTCTACCAAGTGTAGGTAGTCTTCCCATTTCAATGGTTTGTCCATCATGTACATCCTTAGTATGTATTCTATCACTTGATTTGCTCACTCTGTCTACCCATCTGAATCAGGATGATAGGCTATGCTAAAGTTTAGATTCATTACAAATCCTTTGAACAACCCCTTCTAGAACTTTGAGGTGAATTGTGGGTCCCTGTTAGACACAATTGTCTTGGGAATACCATGCAATCATGCTACTTCCCTCATAAAAATGTCGAAAACATCTGATTCCTTGTGAGTAGTCTTTAACGGAATGAAATAGGCAATTTTCGTAAGCTTTTCCACTACCACCATGATTGAATCATGTTGCTTTCCTGTTCTAGGCAATCCCATGATGAAATCCATTGTCACCACTTCCCACTTCCACTCAGGAATGGGTAAAGGCTGCAACAACCCTGTTGGGTGCCTATTCTCAGCTTTAACCTTCTAACACTCCATACATATAGCGATGTATTCAACAATCTCTTTCTTCTTACCTGGCCAAAAGTAATGTCTCTTCACTGTTGCCACGGTTTTCTGATATCCACGGTGCCCAACATAAGGCACATTATGCATTTCATTCAAAATCATAAGTTTCAAGTCCTGGACATTAGGTACATAAATTATGTTCTTGTATAGAATTATTCCATCAGTTTCCAATTTATAATTCTCCACTTCCTGTGGAATCTTACCTTATTGTAGCTTTCCTAGCAAATCTTTGTATTGCAAATCTGTATTTTCATCCTCTAAAATTCTGCCTTTAATATCAGTTCAGTACATGCTAATGGTTGTATCATGTAATTCATGCACTCTCCTTCTGAGTGCATCAACCACTTTGTTTTCCTTTCCTTTGATATGCTTGATATCAAAGTCATACTCACAAAGAAACTCCAACCACCTACTCTGTCTAGCATTCAAGGTTGGTTGATCAAAAAAATACTTCAGAACATTATGGTATGTCCTCATTTCGATCCTCCTTCCCATGAGGTAAATGCCTCCATTTATTTAGAGCATATACTATGGATGAAAACTCCAAATCATGAGTTGCATAGTTCCTTTCATGCTCTTTCAACTTTTTGGATTCATAACAAATTACGAATCCATTCTGACTGAGGAATCCTCCTAGTCATTCTTTGCATGCATCTGTACACACTGCAAATTCTTTATTCGGATTTGCAATCCTCAGGATTGGAGCATTGGTTAATAGTTTCTTCAATTGCTGGAAGATTCTCTCACAATCCTCTGTCCACTAAAATTTCTTCTCCTTCCTTTGCAAGGAAGTGATAGGGTGAGCTATCCTCGAGAACCTTGCGATAAACCTTATGTAAAAACCAACTAGACTCATAAAGGATCTGAATTCTGTCACATTCTTCGGTGCTGACCATTCTCTGATGGCCTCAATATTCTCAGGATCTACAACTATCCCATCCTTCGAAATAATATGCCCCAAGTAATGGATCTTCTCCTGATAAAATGAGAATTTTCTCAAATTGGCATACAGTTGGTTCTCTCTTAGCACCTACAACATGATCCTCAGATGTTTTTCATGCTCTTCCTCTGACTTGGAATACACCAGAATGTCATCCAAAAAGACTATGACAAACTTGCCCAGATAGTCCATGAATACACCATTCATTAAGGACATAAAAATAGTGGGTGCATTTGACAACCTAAATGGAACCACTATGAATTCATAGTGACCATACCTTGTTCTAAAGGAGGTATTGCTGATATCCTCATCCTTTATCCTTACCTGGTGATATCCCGACCTGAGGTCTATCTTAGAAAATATCTTCACATCCTTCAACTAATCGAAGAGGTCATCAATCCTCGACAGAGGATATTTTTTTCTTTACAGTTACTTTGTTCAATTGTCTGAAATCGATACACAATATCAACATCCCATATTTCTTCTTCATGAACAAGACTAGGGCACCCCAAGGTGACACACTTGGGTGTATATACCGCTTCTTCAGAAGCTCTTCAAGCTTCAATTGCAACTCTTTCATCTCTGGCATACTCATTTTGTAAGGATATTTTGACACATGAGTTTCTCTAGGCATCAAGTTTATAGAGAAGTTTATGCAGGAGCATTGTAAGAAAGCACAAAAAAAGAAGGATAGATGGATATGCACCAGTGCACATTTTGAGGATGTTTTGAATTTCAAAGGATGAAGCATTAATGTAATATCTAGAAAATATACATTTGCTTTTATGGTTTAGAGATTGTAACATAGATCTTGAGTGGTTTCTCTCATCTGTTTGTTGGAGGCAATTAATGTAATAAATGTAAAGTAGATATAGGCTTTAATTCGATTAGATAGATAAGAGATGTAGGAGGGAAAAACTCTAGAAATCTCCCTCATATGTATTGTATTATATTGTATCATTATTCTCAATTGTAAGAGAAAAAGATGTAGAGCAAGAGAATAGGAGAGCAGGAAGAACAAAGATGGTAGAATTTGTATAAGCAGATAGTTGTTGCTATTGAACCCATGTACATAAGAGATTGAATTAATATAAGAATTCTTTAAATCCAATTTCATGGTGTACTGATGGTTACTATTTACATATATTGAATGGTATGTTTACAGTTCGCTTATATTATTTGTTATGAATTTATTTCAATGTTGTGTGTGTGTATCTGATTTCATGTTGAAAGTATGAAGTCTATGAGAGTGAGAGCATGAGTTTCAATTATTTCTTGTCTTGAGAATTCCTGCAAGGAGTGTAGTGAAGGTCCAAAAGGAGTTCGTTGATGCGATTCTGAGTTTTATCTCGGAAATCTCAAGAGGAATACCGTTATTCTCATACCAGTATATGTGAAAGTATAGCACAGAGTCATGCAAGGTGTGCACAAGATAAGTTAAGTCTTAGAATTTTCCAACCAATAAAGTGGTGGAAGAACTTATGTCACAAGGAGTGCGTGGATTTGGAGTGTTCAGATAACCTGAAATTATCCTGAAGGCCGCAAGGAGTGCGTGCATAAATCCCTTAGGAATCCTTGAGTTTGCAGCCAGAACAAAGATCAGGAGGGGTAGAGATCTAGAAGAGTTCTACGGAGAGACGAGGGTCGACTGGCTTCACAGAAGGAAATATTAGAAGGAAGGGCGTCAAATTCTTTGGAAAGAGTTGTCAAAATCTTGAACAGACAGTTGAAATTCTTGGAGGGAGAACCACCAATTTTCCATGAACCGTTAGATCTAGTAGATCAGTGGAGGAGTTAAGGAGAGAGTCTTTATACACTCGTAATCTCAAGAAGGATAAATTTCGTCAGATATGGATCAATGAGAGTCGTTCATCTAGTAACTTGAAGTTTCGTCAGTTCAAAATTCAGGAGTGTGGAAAAAGATGTGAATCGGAGTCGAGAGTCGTGAAATCATGATAGGATCTAGAACATTGATCACATGAAGAATCTGGATTGTCGATATGTGACAAAGGAATATCGTGATTTAGGCTATCGGGCGAAGGGAGATAAGCCATATTGGAATCCATGATATGCAAAATCCTGACGCGCTTGGAGGCTGAGCCCCAGGTTATAGCAGGGGGTCACATCAGGAGAATTTAAGGGAGGAGATAAAGACTTGTTATCCTTTTTTGAGTTTCGGGAATCGGAGGGGTCAGAGGGACTCACAAGAGAAATCACAAATTCATGAAATCCAAAATACCCTTTTTGGGTTAAGTCAGTGGTCATGCAAGTGGTCACGTGGAGTAGGAGTTCACGCCTAGTGCTTGCTCATGCATGCGTAACTTTTAAGAAGGACCTTTGGTTACATGTGTTGAATATTCCATATGGGAATCGAAGATCCATTTCGACTCAAAGGGGAATAGAAATATCCAAAGACTGGGAGGTCAAGCATAACCATCTGAGGTAGGGGTGTTGCATCAAAATTCAATATCTCTTTTCGGAGGTAGTCTGGGTACCTCCTAAAATACATCTTCAAGCTCCTTTAGTACTGCATGATATTCAATATTTGACACCTTATCCTTAGGTGTTTCCTCCACATGGGCTGCAAATAATTGACACCCTTTTCTGTAGCACTTTTTCAACTACATTGTTGATATTTCTTTGATAGAAACAACTCTCGGAATTCCTTGGAATGTTTTCCTATTTCCTTCCTCATCCAGGCAAGTGAATGCCTTATTACAATAGTCCAAGATATCATGGCATTGGTCTAACCAATCCATCCCAATCAGACAGTCATAAGAACCTAAAGGTAGAATGTTCAATTTAGTCTTTGTGCTCAATCCATTCATGTCCACAAGACAGGACTTAATTAACTCAGTGACTTTTCTCTTGGTTCCTGTAGCCAACTGCACTAACCAATACTTTTCATGTTTGCTTCTCGACAATTGCAAACTTTCCACCACTCTAGGATATATATAACTATGGCTAACCATTGAATCAATTAAAATGGTAAAGGCATCGTTATTGATCATACCTTCTACTTCAATCATGTGCGATTGATATTCATCTTGATTGTTTTCCAGGGTTGCATAGATCCTTGGAATTCTACTCCCCATGTCCTCCACTATTTCATCCTGCTGAACATTGTGGACAACTCTCACTTTATCATTTCTGTTGGGGCAATCTTTGTACATATGGTTCCCTTTACAACCCCAACATTCCATAGGTGGCAGTATTGGCATTTGCCCACCCACTTCATCCTTCTTAGGCTCTCTAAAAGATGGTTGTCCCTAAGGACAGTTTCTGAAAAAGGGTGGTTGTGTTCCCTTCTACCTCTAATCCATCTTGAATTTCTTCTTATCTTCCCAAGCCTTCTAGAAAGTAGGCTTCTCTCTTTGCTTCTCATATAAGAATTTCTATCTTCTTATCATTTCTTCCATATTTTTTGGGTCATCATACTGGATCTTGTCCCCAATGGAAGGTGGCAATCCACTTATATACCTCTGAATCTTGACAGTCTCATCCTTGATGAAAGAAACATACTTCAGCAATTCCAAAAATCTTTGTTCATATTCATCAATGGTCATGCTGCCCAACTTGAGTTCAAAGAGCTCTTTCATCTTTATGTCGTAGTATCTTTTAGTCAAGTATTTCTTCTCGAAATCCCTCTTGAATTATTTCCAAGTGACATCTTTCTCTCTAATGTATTTCACCTGCACAAGTTGATCCCACCACATGGATGCTTTTCCTTTTAGTTGATACATTGCAATTCTTCCTTCTGCATGAGAGGAATAATTCTGTAGTTATAAATATTTCCTCATGCCAAGTAACCATGTATCAGAATCTTCCTCCTTCTTATGTTCTCCATAAAATGTAGGAGGATTAATATTTGTCATTTCTCCCTTCATTTCATCTACTCCAGATCTCCTGTGATTTCTGGTAGGAGATGGGCTTGAACTACTGTGTGCCCTCCTCTTGGAGAAACCTTGGGAGTGATGATGGTGTCTACCAACACTCCTTGATCTTCTCCCCTCAGAAGTCTGGTGACTCCCTATTTTTCTCGAGTCTCTCTCCTTGTACAACTTATTTTCTATTCTCTCCATATTCTTCATCAATTTTAAGTTGAATTCTCCCTGTTGTTCCTTAGATTTCATGAGCTTTCTGCTATCTGCTTGATATATTTGGGAATATTTCTGCAATCTTTCAATGATTTTCATCATATGCCCTTCCTTATCTATCTCTTCTCCATGCCCATTGAAGTTCGACCCTTCAACTCCCAAATGAACATCCACTCCTTTTGCTTCATTCTGTGAACTGGAAGCATTCTGTGTCTCTTCCATTTCTTTTTCACTCAGTGGAAATTCTATTCGGTCGTTGCACTCATTAAACTTTTGCAAAAACGACGTGCAAACAAACATAATTTGTCAGGTCATTATTCCTTAAAAAATCCCACAGCATTCATAAACAAATCCGATTCAAGAAAACGTTCGGTTTTCATTCTCTGTGATTCTCTTTCAATCAAGAATCCCCGCAGATTTCTTCTTTTGAAGCTCTACACTGCTAATTTTTCAGGCACTATCCCCTTTCTCTCAGTCCCCAACCCACATGACCATAGGTCGTGACCAAGCACGTACTCCGTCCTTTGGCCACAGAAAATTTCCAAGAATAATACAACGATCACTCAGAGTTCCGAGTTATGGAACTCGCGCAGTAGGGCGGATCAACCGTCCATGTCTACCCAACATCCAATGGATGACACTCACTATGGAACCTCAAGTGTCTAAGTTCTGAGACTTCAAGACTTTAGAATATTTCAGATCTACACACCTCGAACCATTAATCTCTGAACACTCCCACGTCACCTTAGGTAACGTTATTACATCACATCACTTAACGTTTTATAATTGTGGGGGCATGCAATGGTGGTTTGGAGTAACCTACCTTTCATCTCACAATTCTCTTGATGCTAACATGTAACCCCTTGGTGAAACCTCAGTTTGGATTACGGGACCACCTTGGAGAAAAATATTACGTGAAACTTGGGTCCCTGCAATGCCTTCTGGCCATTGAACTTGATGCATCGTGATCAACTCCATTATGGGTCCTCCAAAATTTAACTACGTTATGTAACCGGAGGCCCCACTAACCCTGCTCACACAGGATGCTACATGGAAGAATACTAGCGATTGATATGTGTCCCATTCAGATGGGTGACACTCGTCACGTTCCAAATGCCATTTCAATCATCCATGGGTTCTAAACCCACTAACACGTAGCACACATATCATGTGTCCACATCACCTCCAGGTGACATCATCATGACTCACCACTTCATCTTTTCAGGCTTCGGGAGTTTCAACTCCTCTACGCTCAATTTTTCTCGGAGTGCTTTCTCTCGGAGTTCACGATCTACCAACGTGTGTCCTTTCCAATGAGATGGTTGTGATCTACTTCAGGACTTTGGGAGTTTGTGCCTCAGCACATTCCACTTCTCCTGATTGCTAAACTCCGAAAGGTTTCCAGGATAACCTTCCTACACCTTCTCTGGATCTGATAGTCGTAAAGGACACTCCTTTTTCCCAAACAGATCCTACAGCTCCAACACCCCAAGTGTTGAGCGTTCTCTCTTTGGTCAAATACCACACTGACTGTGGTTTTATTCTACCTCTACTCCTCCTGAGCTTCATAACATGGGAAAGTATCCCCTTGGCACTCATAAATATTCTAAGGTTCGAAATTGGTTCCATCCAAACACCATTTCCACTCGAAACCTTGGGTCCAAAGACCACTATCCAACCCATCCAAGATCAGCGTTGAAACCATGGGTCTGATACCATATTGTAACTTCCCTGTCCATCATCCCCACTAACGATAAATGCTACTATGTGGAATATATATATACATATATTTATAAGAATATTCATTAAATAAAATTACATTATTTAACATGGATTTACTACTTTCATACAGACTTAAACAAAATTAAACGCAATTCAAACTTGCAATAGAATACATGATATATTTCAAGACATAGACATGCATCATATATAAATTAAGTACAAAATTAATACTTATATTTTAAACTAGCATAACACCACCAAATTTGTGCAGACCTTCCACGAACCTCCCATCCTTAGACTGCATTGCTCATCACTCTCAGCAGTACGTCTCCCTCGAGATGGGACTAAGTTCCACTGGGAAAGGGAATCCTAGGCTAGGAAAAGTCAATATAAAGACACACAGTTTATGAGGATGGATTATCTTCGAGGGGCCACTTATTCCCACTACTCACAGACTCTCATTCCTCACATGCATGTCCCACCCCAAGAGTATACACCTTCACTATCATCCAGACAGTCCTTCGACTGCTAAACCTCCCTTGCCTTGGGATTCAACAACAGGCTAGACCAGAATTCTCCGAGCTCTATGGAAGTTATAGGACCCCTTCCAGGAGTTCTCACTTCCTCCATGCACTCTGCCACCTAGAGAGAGTTTCTCACGGGCCTGACAACCTTCTTCTTCAACCACAACCACCTTTCTCACCTGGAGAGAGTGTTGCACATAGGCCTGACATCCTGCTTCTTCAGCTTCATTCCAACACAAGGAGGACAATATTATGGCTCAACATGGAACATATGATGGTATCCAATCACACTCATTCAAGGGACTGCATGGCCACAACATCCCATGGTTATGACACACATAGCATATAAAATTATAGTATGCTCAAGTTTATTAGAAGACAACAACCCAAATAGTTAAGCATGAACTCATATTTGTAGTGTGGATAAACAGGGTTCACAGGACACATAGGAGACACGGATGAGTCCATGGGGTTTGACACTATTTTTCAGGGTGCGTGACAAGGAAATTATGCAAAGGTCAATGATGGAGACCAAACACAGAGACTGGTCGAAATTCATGGGAATACACTAGTCGATCATACAGGTCTCATGATTTTGAGTTTCAGATTTGTGTGAGGTATGCAGCGATAAGACGCAGAGGTAACATGGTTCAGACAACGGACACAAGAATGGAGGATGAACCCCCATCACAACTCAATTCTTAGGTTAAATTGGATGTTCTTGGGACAACACATGTCGCCCATGAAGCTGCAAGCACTCCATCAAGTATGTGTTTCCTTTTCCAGGAACTTAGGATAAAAATAACAAGTTTTTCTCATAGCTTTGGAATAATAATAAATTATTATTCAAGGACTTAAGCCCTCAATCTTAGCCCCTCTTCCAAACTTACATCCCCTTTTCCCTTACCCATTCTATGGAAGCTTAGTCCCCCATCACTCTTTCTTTGTGGTCGGTCGACACACAACGATGTTCATACATTATATTAATGATCTACATAATTTCATATACAAAATTAGTTTCTTGGCCTTAACACTTAGGCTCTCCGGTCTAATAAACACATAATCCCACCAGCTTATCAATACTCGACTCACCATCCTACAAAACATTATTACAATTCATAAACATGATTACTATTCATAATATATCTGGGGCACTACCAGTGGATATTACAAATGGTGAAGAAATACAATGCCTATTCCCTCAAGAGGTGAGTGGAATGGCCTATTACAATGGTGCTTGAAGGCTTCAAAGAGAAAATAGGATTCTCAAATAAGAATTCTTGTAGCATAAAGATACCTTGAAGTTCTTATTTTCTTAGCACACCCATGGCACATATTTATAACATCCATTCATGGAAAGATATAATTCATTCATAATGTGAACAAGGGGCCTTTTAGGGAGCTTCCTAGCCCTTGACCAACCTCCAAGCTAGATTTCGCTCAGATATGAGTGCCAAATCATGTTGGGGGTTGGACTAGAAGTGTTTGAGGGGCCGACAAGATCCATAAATGCGTCGTTCATAGACGTGCATGACTTTTCTCATAGGCATTCTCACATCTTGTGCACAGTGCGCACTGAGGCCCGTTTTAGAATGTACATTATGTGCACTATGCATGCTCTTCCTTTGGTGAATTTGTGCACTTTGATTTTGACCCAAGTATATAGTTTTTTTCCTTTTGGATCGATTTTGGTGCTATAGGTGGGCTAATTGCTGCTGGAATTGATGTTTTTCTTCAACCATTGTGTGCAATGTTGTGGACAATTTTTCAGTGATAACAGATGCCCCCTGATGTGTGAGGTTAGGAGCATACATATAGCCGAAACACATCAAGGTTTATTTTGTTGAGAGTATCTTGTATTGAAGAATGAAGAGATGAACTACAAGAGAAATCCAGAGGAGGGAGAGGAAAAATTGTGGGAACCAAACCTTTCTCTAGGAGAAAAACAAAATATGTGTACAAATGAGGTGGGCATGCCCCATGCTCATGTCATGAAACCAAAATGTGGGATTGTAAGTAATGATAGATGTCCATGTAGATAACTGCAATGCCCTCGGGGGAGGTTGATAACGACATATGACAGTTATGCATGGTAAATGGGCTCTGAAGTGACTCAAGGATGGCTGGAAGAATTGTCGATGACTCGTAGGAATTGATGGCCTAACAAATTTAGAGGCCTTTGGATGCTATGAAACAACTGCAATAGTCGCATAGTAAGACCCACCTTAACATGAGAGTTTGTTGAATTCGAATGTTATGGGGGTCAAAATAATTAGAAAGAAATGATGATTCTCTCTGTGTCATCTGAGACTCCTCATCGAAAAGGTAATGAGAGTCAAGATACTGTCTCCCTTCTAGAAACTTTGTTGGTGTCGACAGAAAGGGATACATGACGCCAAGAAGCAAAGTGATTCTTTAAATCCATTGAGTAATCGATGATATCAGGTACTGACGAGTGACATGAATGAATTCAATATGTTGTGGGACTCAAGACTTCCCTTGGTTGGGGGTTTTGAAGATGATTGGCATCAACCGTAAAACTGGATCTAGTGTAAGGGGGGCGACTAGATATGGGGTTAAATTGTGCCACAGGATAACAAAGTGGACAAAATCAAACATAGTGGGTACATGGATTTGGGATACTCGAGGTTTGTTAATGATTTCAATATGAAAAAAGGGTGGATGCCCTAACCAAGGGAAACATGGGTTGTGTTGCCGGGTAAAAAATAATGTCATTGAGGATGACAATGAAAAAGCTATGTATATGCTGGAAACAAAGGCTTTATACAATTACCAAAGAAATAAAGAATAATTTGGATTGAGCATACAAATACATAAACAGGTGTTGTTGGCACAGGGGCAGACCCAGGGTTCATCTCCAAGAGCACACCAACAAGCCCTAACTACTATCCCTTTCGGCAACACCTACGAAGCATATGCAGTCTCACCTGAAGAAGCTATGGGGGGGTTGCAGGACATCAATTTCTACAACCAAGGGGAATATCAAGTGTATTTAGTACTAGGACAGTACAACATGCATATATCACTTATCATCTTAGATCTACTCCACACAACTATCTATCATATCTAACACAGTAATGCAATATCAGTATATCAATGACTAAGAAAAGAACATCAATCACATATACAACACAAGATATATGTGGTTCACCCTCTCTCTAGTGCTATGTCCAAATAAATATGCTTTATAATCTGTTAAGATGAAGCATACAGTTCTTTTCTACACTCTCATCTAGCAGATCTTATCTCTTCTCATCGCTATCTCTCCCCTCCCTGCACACCCAGTTGTAGGGTTGATCTTTGCACCCAGCTGAAGATCTTACAATACAGAAGGCTCTCGTACTTGACACTTCTCTCTCTCTCTCTCAATATTACTCACTTGATCACACAATGACAAAGACAACAAAAATAATCATAACACCAACAACAATGCATCCCAGGTCCTTTAGACGTTTATTTATACATTGCAATCACTCACTGACATCCTTAGGTCGAAACCTAGGTGTCAAAAACCCTAGGTGTCTAAATACCTAGGTCAACTTGACCTGCATTTTCAGGGCTTTGCTAGCCTATCTTTCCTTCCTTCTTGCGCGGTGCTCCAAAGAATCCAACGGTGGATTTTTCCTCTTGCTCAACTGTCCATGATCCTTATTTCTTGTTGATCTATCATCCTCGATCTCCTCATCCAATGGTTTTCTTTCTCTTACTTCTCTCCATCTTTTCTGTTCTTTTGCTCACTTTGACCCAGTAACAGTCACTGTTTCCTCTGTGCAATTCACATTTTGTCTTTTCTTCCTTGATCTTCACTAACTTTCATAACCAAGGGCCAACAGGCCCCCAAAACTAACCTGTGACTCATACTGAGGCACTTCATATCTGACCTTTCTGTTTTACTTTGACTTCAGACTGCGCAGTGCAGGCTTTTATTTATGCTCTATGCCTCCTCTCCTTCCTTATGCAGACTGTCTTTTCTATGTTTGGTACCCAGTTTCAACTGCACCTAGTACCTAGACCCGTTTCCTCATGATTTTACTGAGAGATACGAGGCAGTTGGTTGTCATAATATAGCTTCAACCAAATTCCATTCACTAATCCTTCCTTCCATTCTCCATTCAAAGACTTCAACTGTACAACTCCTCCTTCTATAACATAGACAACCTTATAAGGCCCGAGCCAATGCGCTCTGAAATTTCATGGGTGCTTCATGAATTTACTGGCATATACCAATTCCATATCACCTTGCTTAAATGCCTTCTTCTTAATGTGTCTGTCATGGTAGGCCTTCTCTCTTTCCTTATGTACCTGCTGATGGAATATTGCAATAAATATGTATTCTTCTAGTTCGACCAAATGTGCAAGTCTTTCTCAAATAACGCTAGTGTCGTCCATATTTGTAAAGATAACAATTCTTAAGCTTGGTACCAAGTATTCCATGGGGACAACGACTTCCAAGTCATACACCAATTTAAAAGGGGTCTACATTGTTAGCTTCTTACAAGTGGTTCTATAGGCCCACAATACCGCTGGTACTCTTAAATCCCAGTCATCTCTATTAACACTACAAGTCTTCATCAGCGTTGTCTCCAAGATCTTGTTGAATGCTTCCACTATCCCATTTTCTTGTGGATGGTAAGGCATACTCTTATGATGGTGGAATGCAAATTCCTCATTCAAGGCTTCAACTGTTTTATTTATGAAATGTCTTGCATATGGTTTCAAAGGGATCCTCATTTATCCCATAGGCCCTTTAATGTCCTTCATAACAGTAAACTTGGTTGGAAACAAGTCCTGATATTCATGCAGTAATTCTGTAATCTTGTCAATAGTGGATGCATCCCAATAATCTCCAACATTTGCAAGCTTCAGTGTCTTCGCTGTTCCAATGTTGAATTTCTTGATCTTGATCGACTATCCAATGAATGGTATCTCAACTCCTAATCCTTCCACATCTCTCTGGCCTTCTGTTTTGGAAATTTTCACCTTCCTAGGATCATCGTCTTCATCAGCATTGATGTTGTAACAACCTTGTAGTTTTTGGAGAGTCACAGTCCATTCATCCTCTTCTTGTTCTAAACGGGGGCTATAGGCCTCCTCAAATACTTTATATCTTCCAATCTGTAATGCTTGATCTACTGAAGGATATTGACTATCAAATAATAAGGTGGCTACAAAGTTTTGAGTCATACCTTCCCAATCTGCAGTGATGAGGCACAACTCTACTTGAAGGTACCAATGGATAGGGGTTGTTTCTAGTGTGTTAATGACCTTTTTCACCCACTTCTCTTGAGGAATGGTTCTCTAGGATTCATCAAAACTTTGCACATGGTCCTTTGGGTAGCTTTGACCTGTGTACCAAACTTCATAGCCTTATACTTGTGTTGAGAACCACATAGTCATCAGGGTACGACATTGTACCCATTCTGTAATGTTGTTTTTGTGTGTCCCCAGTGTTTCTTTCAAGGCCTCATCCATTACCAACAATCTCTATTGTGTTGGTACACTTTCTTCGAATTATGAAAAGAAGGTTTCTAAAGGATTCAGACCCATCAAAAGTGGGCAAGTTACTTACTATTGTGTCGATCCAGGGAACTTATCTGGTTAATATAGCACATATCCTTGTGGATACTTCATACATTTTGTTCTTCCAGTTCTCCAGTGCCTCTTATGAATCGGATGAACATGTGTTGTCACTTCGCCAGCTTAGGTTTCCATTGACCGTAAGATTAATGTAATCTTGTTGTCTGGCTATTAATTTGTATATGTTTTCTAGTTCATATGTGTGGTCTTCTTCTCTGATAGGTTTTGTTTATCGGTGACCTTCATCTGGATCTAAAGGTGTAGTGACCCTAAGGCCATCTCTTTCAAATTTCATACGTCTTTTCTTTAAATCAACCATAGTGGAATTATTGAAAGCCCAATCAATTCATAACAGTGCAAGGTAAGGGCAGTTGTCATCAACTATCTAAATTACCTCAAAGTCTGTAAACATTCTTACTCCGTCAATGTCCATAGGGACATGTTCCAATCTTCCAAAGGGGCTTCCATCTTGCTGATTAGCCATCCTAAGTTTGATAGGGGAATAGATCAACTTCGGTTTTCCAATCAGTGCCCAAGTTTTCTTCGTCATAACATTGACCTCTGACCCTAAGTCGAGGACCACATAGTCTATATCATATTCTCCTATCTGAGCATTCAAGTGTAGTTCCTTATTTTTCCTTCTCTTCTTGGATAGTTGATGTACTTCTTTATTCAGTAAGGAATCTATTCTTCCTATATCATATTGTCTGATTAAATTTTGTAGCTCTTGTACAACGCTCTCATCCTGAATCAACTTAATAAAAGTATATAAAAATTCCATGAGCTTGCTTACCTCTTTTCCTTGTTTTGGCGAAGCAGACTGATCGAATGCTAGAGGCATTCCATATTCTCTTACTTCTGGCCATGTCTTTGATGAAGAGCATTGGTCTGATTTCAAATCTTTTCTTGCCTCCTCAAATATTTTTCTTTCTTTCTTTCTTTGCATCAAAAGTTTGGGTATTATCTGTATCTTTCCGGACTCCTGACTCTTATGTAGCCTTTCCTTGGGTCAGTCTATATTCTCTTGTAACAATGTATCCTCTAGTGATAATAGCGACTATAGGGTCTTCTTCGTGAGGTTCAAAATATATCAGTTGCACTTGTGGGTTCTACTGAGGTCCTCATGTTTCTTGAAGCTTAGCTAGCAACGTTGGACATTCCTCGATGACATGCTCGAAAGAGTTGCAGTAACAACAAGTGGTACAAGGGTTCTGATAGTCCCTTGCCAAGTGTCCTAGTTGTGCACAGTTATAATAGATTACATGTCCTCGACCTCGGCCCATACCTCCTCCTCTTCCTCTTCCTCTGAATCCACCACGAGGGTTGAAGTTTCCTCTCCCAGGGGAGTTATACTGCGTAGTGTTTCCTTCTTGTTGTACTTTTCCTTGAATTTTGTATATGTATCTTGACCCTTTGTGCATGAGGTCATAATCCCTACATTCCCTATCATCATGCCCTATGGACTTACAAAACGTGAAATACAAATTTGTGGGTGTTTGAACATATTTTTTCATGTAATAGCACTCACCTGGGTGATGTCTATTTGTGCATACCTCGCACCAGGGTAGGGTGACTTGCTTCAAAGGGCTCGGAGCTCTAGAGGCCAAGTATTCATGAAATAGGGGACAGTGTTCCTTGTGATGGCCTTATAATCTAAATCTGATGCACCATATGTCTTCTCTTTTATCTTTTCCCTTCATATCTTCGACTTGCAGATAAAAACTAGTTAGATAACTCAAGATTTAACTCATATCTGAGTTGGATTCTCCCATAGGGGCTGACTCTAAATTCATGGTGATTTCCAGGGCCTCAGCTTGCAAAGAAATCTTTTGTTTCATCAGAGTAAATATGATGTGTGGTAAGAGGGAAGCAATGAACCATTCTTTGTTCTTCTCATCTCGGATATGAAAATTCAATCAGCCTGTTAAGGTCTTGAATCTCTGATCGAATTCCCAAATAGGGTCGGCTAGATTTTGCTTGATCTCTTTCATCTTTGTAATACATTGTGACTTTGAATTGGGTTTCTTGAATTTTTCAATCAACACATTCTTGATCTCATTTAGTGGCTTAGGCTGTCCAAGTCCTAGGACAAGCTTCATGTACCTGATCAGTGTGCAATCCCTTAGGGTAGTACTATACTGAGTTCTTTTAACAGCTTCAACGGTGACATTCTTAATATTCCATACGGCTTCACATAGGAACCAGTGCTAATCAGGATCTTTAGATCCATCTCCCCTAAAAATAGGGAGCCTCATCTCATATGCCATAGATATTCATAGGGTTCTTGATTGAGTATGTGGTGGAATATTAGTGGAAGTGCTCTGGATGCTCTGGTGGCTTGGATTACTCTGATTATTGAATGTTACTGAATCAACAGGAGGGATAATAGTACTTAGTTCAACAGTCTACACAGTTCCTAAAATTTCTGGTTCTTCTTGGCGAGGCTCTGCAACTTTCCCTTCCTCTGACTACTCCTCGTCTGTCAGATATGCCTCTTCTCCACTGTAGAAACCCTCATCCCAGTAGTTCTTCTTAAACATGTTCACAAGATAAAATTCTCTGAATGTTCTTCCACTGTGCATATGTCCGGCCTCTGTGTCATTGTCGCTGTCTGAATTCTTGAACATTATCTTTTCCAGATCCGATCAATCTACTATATCTTCAATATGTTCTTCTCATGCAATAGCATCTTGATCCTCAACTTCAGAAAATGTAAAAATTTTCCTCTGGGTCCCTTGAAGAAATATCTCTTGGCTTGGCTATATGACTCTACTCTGTCAACAACAAACTCGGTGATGTACCCTCCAATGGTGCTATCAAACCAGTGATCTACTTCTATTGACACATCGTTATCAATTCTCTTGACATTCTTGATCAGCGTCGACGTCCAAACCACAAGAGGTCTAGATCTGATTTCAAATTGTATATCTACTAACCTAGTTAACCACTCATATAGATCCTGATGGATTCCTCCAAAGAAAATTTTGTGTATATCAGTAAAGGTATATCTCTCCAACCAATCCTCTATATTAAGATTAGGGTTCTTGTTCTAGGATTCAGTGAAGTCACTTTATTTATACTCTATCCACTTTTGAATTTTTGTCTTTGATGGGAAGCACCTTGACATTCCATCAAGAAGAATCCTATCCCAGCAACAGAACCATTTGTTGGCACAGGGGCATACCCAAGGTTCAGCTCCAAGAGTGCACCAACAAGCCCTAACTACTAGCCCTTTTAGCAACACTTGTGAAGTGGATGCAGTTTCACCTGAAGCAGCTATGGGGGGGTTGCAGGATAGAAATGTCTACAACCAAGGGGAATATCAATTGGATCTAGTATTAGGATAGTACAACTTGCATATATCACTTATCATATTAGATCTACTCCACACAACTATCTATCAAATCTAACACAGTAATGAAATAGCATTATATCAATGACTAAAAACAGAACACCAATCACATATACAACACAAGATATACGTGGTTCACCCTCTATCTAGGGCTACGTCCATAGAATTGTTATTTATAATATATTAAGATGAAGCATACAGTTCTTGTCTGCGCTCTCAACTAGCATATATTCTCTCTTCTCCTCACTATCTCTCCCCTCCCTACGCACCCAGTTGTAGCGTTGATCTTCTCACCCAATTGAAGATCTTATAATACAAAAGGCTCTTGTACTCAACACTTCTCTCTCTCTCAATATTACTCACTTGATCACACAATGAAAAAGACAACAACAACAATCATAACACCAACAAAAACACATCCCAGGTCCTTTAGACCTCTACTTATACATTACAATCAATCATCGACATCCTTAGGTCGAAACCTAGGTGTCAAAAACCCTATATACCAAAACCCTAGGTGTCTAAAACCCTAGGTCAATTTGACCCACGTTTTCAGAGCTTCTTTAGCATGTCTTTCCTTCCTTCTCACGTGGTGCTCCAAAGAATCCAACGATGGATTTTTCCTCTTTCTAAGCTATCCACGATCCTTCTTTCTTGCTGATCTGTCATCCTCGATCTCCTCGTCCAATGACTTGCTTTCTCTTACTTCTCTCCATCTTTTCGACTCTTTTTCTCACTTCGACCCAGTAACAGTCACTGTGTCTTCCGTGCAGTTCAAATTTTTCCTTTTCTTCCTTTCTCTTCACTAACTTTCATAACCAAGGGCCAATAGGTGCCCCAGTGAAAGATGGGTTGATCCATTTAGAGAAAAAATTGTGAAAGAGAACTTGTGGAGGGTGGGGGTTCCCATGGGTGGGTTTTTGTATTAGGTAAATGGATGGAGGAGAATATGTAGATGGGAAAACTGATGGTGGATGAGATGTAGGGAAAATGAAGCTACAGATATGAAGTCAATAGAACCAAGATGATATGATATAGGATTCCATTGGGAAGGTTAGCAATATGATGAGAAGAAGGATAGGGTTCATTCTCGGAAATGAAAAATACTATCAAGACTCCCAAACCTAGGCAGTTGAAATCAACATGAGTGTCAAGTTTCCAAGGGGAACTATGAATGGGACAACTCATGTGGTGGAGAGTGCTACCGGTTGACAGTACCAAAATGTGGTAGAGGTAAAGATACTACAGAGATGGATGTAGGGACCCTAAAGGTAATTGTCAGAGGGTGTGACTAGAATATGTAATTATTAATAGAGGGAGTAACTACATTCCATTTTCAAACATATACCTTAAGGGGATATAATATTTTTGAACAAGTACTTGCACACATGAAAACCAAATACCCGACATGAACAATATCTGATGATAAAAAACATATAAAAACTATTTGATAAAACTAAAAGTGAGCATGTGTTCCTAAAAATGGTGTGAGAAAAATGCTCCTACGGGGCCAAGTGCATATGATAACTCGGAGAATGTGAATTTGTAGGTTGTGGGATTAGGATACTGTGGCTGAGAATGGGTCATGAAACAAAGGCTCTGGGATCCTGTAATAGAGTGTGGAAGTTGGGAAAAAAGGGGTTATATATGGGTGGTGGGTCCATAATGCCACCTCATTTCTTCTTTTCATTATTGTTGAGCTGATGAGATAACTACAAGGATATTTCGAGATTGCGGGAGTGTGAGTCTACCGATTTGGAGGTGGCGAGAGACATGTTAGTGGTCCTATCATCCTTCACCTTGTGAATTTTATAGTTTGTAGGTAGGAGTTGTATGGACATTCTTACAGGGGGTTTTAAAGGTATTGTCCCACATGTGTGCGGGAAAATGGGGAATACCCGAGCATATGTGCGTGGGTATAACCTTGTTTCCTACACATAATGTGAATATGTGCTTGACACAACCATGCATGTGGGCATGAGGGTGGGACAATAAGGGGCACATGAGTTGCATTCCTATCTGATTGACAAATGTGCACTCATGCGCGATTGTTTGTGAGACAAATGTGCATTAGTGTGAAATTGTACAAAGAACAAGTGCGCACATGTGTGCAACTGTCTAGTGGATAGTTGTGCACTGTGGGAAAGATAAGGGGTTGTGATGTTTTTATTTTTTATGGTTTTTAATGGATGATGAGGCTAATCAAATGTTTATGTGTGGATGAAGGTGATCAACAGAGAATATAGCATGATGGTGGCCCGCTAGCGAGAGAGCGATTGGGACCAGTTATGNCACATGTGTGCGGGAAAATGGGGAATACCCGAGCATATGTGCGTGGGTATAACCTTGTTTCCTACACATAATGTGAATATGTGCTTGACACAACCATGCATGTGGGCATGAGGGTGGGACAATAAGGGGCACATGAGTTGCATGCCTATCTGATTGACAAATGTGCACTCATGCGCGATTGTTTGTGAGACAAATGTGCATTAGTGTGAAATTGTACAAAGAACAAGTGCGCACATGTGTGCAACTGTCTAGGGGATAGTTGTGCACTGTGGGAAAGCTAAGGGGTTGTGATGTTTTTATTTTTTATGGTTTTTAATGGATGATGAGGCTAATCAAATGTTTATGTGTGGATGAAGGTGATCAACAGAGAATATAGCATGATGGTGGCCCGCTAGCGAGAGAGCGATTGGGACCAGTTATGAGAGGTTGTGACAGTGCATTTGGGCATGCAGAGACACTTGAAAACCTACAGGTTTCTCAATTTATTCGATTTCCCCTTGATACGATTGCAGGAATACCAACTACAATTTTTGGTTAGGATGTGGAGCATTGATCTTAAGTGATTCATTATGTAGGGGGAGAAGATGATATTCTCTGCTATAGAGAATGTATAATTTATGATGAGGCTCCCATTCCATGGGATGGCCCTAGCCATTGATCCCCATCTTCCCGGAAAGGATCGAGTGGAGACCATGGTAGCGCGACACTGTACTCGGTCAAACCCTATGTCAGGTTAAGTTGTTTGGATCAAGGCCATAGATGACCTCTTGACTAAGTGCATCACAATGATGGTGGTGAGGATCTATGGATCCTTGGGTACTCAACGGATCACTGGTGATCAACTAAGGGTGGTGGAGTAGGTTCGGGATGGGGAATTATTTGCATGGGGTGTGTTGATGCACACAAAGATTTTTTCCCAATTGAACTGGTGTCGGCGAGCCGACTCCAATGACTTTGCATTTGGGTCCATGCTAGTGGCCTAGTTTTTGGAGAGGGTGCCTCTACTGCACCCATGTATTCTACTGGATCCAGCGGGGCAGTGAGAGCCATGACTGATTCGGTGGGCCCATGTATTGGCTCGGCATGGAGGAGGTGAGGGTGGAAACTACTTCATGACCATAGTTGCATGAGTGTGGCGTTAGATTCCACAGGTGACATTGTGTTATCCATACGTGGGTATGGACTACTGGTAGTATCCAGACGTGGTGCTTCCTTCTAGAGAGGACTGGGAATAGAGAGGTATGTGTTGTATATGTTTATGTTTTTTGATTTGGATAGATAACATTTATTATTTATGTATATGGATGCTAAAACTATATCTGGTGTTTTTTTGAAGATTTGGGATCCCGAGGATGAGAGACAGAGGTTGTTAGGGAGCTGACTGGATGAGAGTGAGCTTGACATGTGCCTACAGAGCTGAGGGCTAGAAAAATGTGTCAACGAGATGATGCTA
>SNQJ01S0054527.1:0-35848 GCA_010110895.2 Picea sitchensis | reverse complement strand
GGGGGGGGGGGGGGAATCCAGGACAAGTGGTGCAATGGGGTTTTCAAGGAATTCCTGAGGTAATAGTTCATCAAATGGTGGAATTTCTATGTGGGGAGGGGCCTTAGTGAGAGGAGTAGTGTCTCCGATATCTGTTCCATTAGAAGACATGACACACACTTGTGCTGAAATAAAAGGATGTAGGAGAGGTGGTGCTCCGTGATATGCCCCCAACAAGGATGAGTCCTTGAATATTCTAGGACCTACATCGATGACCAAAAACACAGCCGAGCTAGTGCATACAAGGGGGAGGATGTTATCGATGTTGGAAGAATGATTGGGCTCATAATGTGTAAGCTGGTCAATGGTGACGATTTTCCCATTGTGGGGGAACATCATCGTTCAAAACACAGAAGAGGAAACTTTCTTCATAGCGTACATGTAGCTACGTCCGAAAAATATTTTGTAATAAAATGGGGCATTGATAACTTCAATGTCAATGAGGATGGTTTTTTGCTCAATTTCTATGGGTACATTTTGGAAGAGCCCTTCATGGGATGATGGTCTATCATCATAATCTCTCAGGGTGATGGCAGATGGTACTAGCTTGAGTGAGCCTAGTTTTTTCCATACTATTTTGGATATGATGCATGTGGATACACCTTCATCGATGAACTGTGATGTTCTAGATCTTAACTAGTATCTGAAAAGCTATGAGGGTGGGGAGGTGTGGTTGTCTGCTATCTAGATCAAAGGTGATGAGTCTAGTATCAGCTGGGTCGACTTCCTCCAATGCAAAAAGAAAGGATTTCCACTGATATGGACAGGTTTGGAGGGTCTCCAACACAGAAATGGTTGCAAGATATTGTGCTAAGTCATCAAAAAGACTATAATTGTGGGCTTTGCTGGCATGAAGGTTATGTACATTCTGTCGTAAAGTCATGCGGGGTACACAGGGGTTTGGTTCAGTGTTAGGGAGGGAAATCATCAATGATTGTCTGGATGTAGTAGGAGATTCTTCTGAGGTGGTTGGTGTAGAGTTAGGAGGCATGCCATATTGAAGACCATGTGTTTGCAGAGGAATTTCTTCTTCACTGGTAAGGAGGATATTGTGATCAACATGATTTCCAAGTTGAGTGGGACCTGGGTTTTGATATTGCCCCATTTGTGGTGGAGCAGGGTGTACCTCTTAGGGTATTTGTTAGGTTATGAAAAAGGTATAAATATCTTCCTTTTTTCCCACATTTCATGATATCATCTTGATTGACTTTTCGGTTAATTAGGAACAAATAGGATAGAAAATGAATAATATACCCTTTAGCATTATTGTTGAAATCAGATTACATACATCCTAAAATATGATTGGAATTGTTTGATTTTGTTACAGTATTGGTTAAATATTGTCAAACCCGAGATAGCAAAGGAAATCTTGAAGATGTGCAAGCTATTGGACGTTGAGGACTTTATGGCGCAAGGCAATTTTGAAGATGATTGAGTTTCTTATATTGTAACTTTATAATAGTAAAGCAATCTTGAGGATCTTTCGATCCTTAGGATAGCTTAATTTACCCAGATTATTGTAATATATAAGGTGTAAATAGATCCTGGAAGGGATATAGAAGAATTGCACCCATGAACTCAGAACTTAGAATTTCTCTGCGTTAGCAGTTTTTGTAAATGTGGTACCAGCTATGAAATCAATAAAATATTTGAGCAGTTTTACCATTTCTACATATTGAGTTTCGAATAGAAGTGCTTCTAAGGACCAAGGGCCCAGTCTAAAGGAGCTATTGTTAGACCTGTAATTGTATCAGCTCAATTTATGTTTTGTGATTCGATTCTCTTTTATGGTAGTTAAATGAATGCATCAGTGTGTTGATGATTTTTTATCATTTGTGTGCAAAAGATAGACATTTCCTTAAGCATTAAATGATTTTTGTTCCAATTTATATTACTAAGGTTTGATGCATGACAGTTCCTCACAATTTCATATGTGTTTTTCCTTTTACTTAGATTCGCAATTGTTGTTCCTTTCAATTAGTTTACATTTGTTGTTCCTTTTCGTTAAGATATAGTTGTTGTTCCTTTCAATAGAAGTACAATTTCTGTCACTTTCAATTAGATTACAGTTATTGTTTCTTTCCATAGATAGAGTAATTCACCTTTTCCTTTCCAGTAATTTGATTCATAGTAATAGTCAATTCTACAAGTCTTTATTTAGATTCAATTACTGCTTTTAGTTAAAATGAATTCAATAGATTAATTAGTTCCTTTCCATTGCACAACATTAGATTTCAATTCCTAGAATCTTTAATGAATATTTGAGGAGTTTGATTGTTGATAAACTCAGATTTTCTTTAACTACATGATTTTAGCCTCTACGAGCTATCTGCATAGACTTTGCTGATATTCTTAAGATAAAAGACGAATCCTCGGGTTGATAAATTAATGTTAAACTAAAGTTATTTTTAGACATATTTAGACCCCAACATTTTGGCGTCATTGTCGGGGAGAATGTCAAAGGTATCATAGATTGTGCCTCTAGAGGATGAGGTATTGAAGACGGAAGGTAAGAACCTATGCAGGAAATAAATAAGATGCTTATGCCAATGCCTACCTCTAGTTGACGCATTAAGAGGTTGCATAGGTTTTTTTCTTTCTTGATTTTATTTTTTGTGTGAAGTGTGTATGACTAAGAAGAAATATCTTGAAAAACCAAAACCCCCACCAAAAATTCCCAAATCCCAGGGCTTAGTGCTCCCTGGAAGAAGCACTTTCATAGACGAAATCATCCGAAAAGCATAATCTCAAGCTTCGGTTGGACTTAGAAAAGGATCTACATAAATCCCTCAGGTAGAAGTTTCACCAACTGCAGCCCATGCTGAGACTCATAGAAAAACTGAAGGGACTAAAAAAATCTTTTAGAGCACAAATCTTCCACCCCTCAACCCTTTATAAGAAGGAAACTCTTGTAATCTGGAGGAAGGAGAAGGAGAAACCAGCAGGGTAGCTAGGGCAGACCCACCACCTAATCCTGAATCTCCTGTGAAATAAGAAGGCATACTCGAAATCCTAGATAGAGGGAGTGCAATCAAATCCCCTAGAGGATCAGATAACCAACCAATTAGAATAAAATATCTGGATCAAGAAATCCCTGAAGATTTTTGGCATATTTTCGATGAAATGGCACAACAAAATCAACAACGTCCCCAGACTTCCACATTGGAATATCCAATAGTTGATCCAATCACCAATGCCCCCATGAAGGCAATTCCCCTACAAAACATACCAACCTTTCATGGATTAATCTCAGAAGACCTAGACACATTCTTATTTGAATTTGATGTCCTATGTAGAGGGTATCATTACACCTCTGAACCCAAAAAATTAAAAATTTTCCCCTCCACTTTGAAAGGAGCAGCTCTAAGCTGGTTTATGGGATTAGGGGGGGGGCACTATAAACTCATGGGATGAGATGAAATAGGCCTTCTTGACAAAATATCAAGATTATTGTAGAACCAGAGACTTAAAAGATGAAATCTTTCAAATGACTACAAAAGAAAATGAATCATTAGAAGAATATGTTGAGAGATTTCAATATAATTTACAAAGATCAACCTATGGTACATTACCAGGTGAAGTACTTAAGGCAATTCTGATTAAGGGTATGGAAGATGAATGGGTAGAAACATTGAATTTAATGGGGAAGGGTGACATTTATCAAGAAACTTTTGATGACATCGTCCTATTGTGCATCAGGTGCTCACAAGGAAGTTCACGGACCAGATCAGGGATGTGTACCTCCCTCATCAGAAATAACAATACTACCAGTGGGGGTGTTGCGCAAGATGAAGTTGGTAATCTCTTAGAAAAATTCAAAACAGATATTATGAGCACCTTGACTACACAATTGGATGTATTGTAGGCCAAAGAGAAAAAAACAGAAGCAGAATAGACTTTGGCCATATTTTGCCACAGATGCAGAAGAAAACATGGTCCAAGGGATTTCCCTTTGGATGTGGTTCGGGTTTGCGCTATCTGCGCCAAGGATCATGAAACAGAACAATGATCATCTCTCCCTGGACTGAAAGCTATCTTTAGAGAAGCAAAATAAGAAACAAAGTCGTTATATCTGATGGCTCAGCGTCATCAGTGGAAGAATTGGCCTCCAAATACACTACAGGACCCTTCCTCTTTCTTCTCTAGACAACATAATCAGCAACAAGCTCTTGGTAACACATGGGGCCAACCGTTTACTAATAGGAATTGGCAGCCCCAACAATACCCACTTGCAAATCCCACTTGGAAAAGCCGTCCCACTGCAAATCTTGCCTGCAGAATTAGCCAACTACAAATTCCACCTGGCCTAACTCACAATACCCCACCTCATCCTGGAAAAACTCAAATAACAACATCTACCCTTCACAGTGGCCCAACAATATTGCCCAAAACCCAAATTGGAATCAGAATTGGTAGTTCCCCATGGGGATAAACAACCAACCCATGGGGATGGCCCCTCAAACTCAACCCACATTACAAGCACCACTTCAACTGCCCCAGAACCCGCAATCAAAATTGTGCCCTCAATTACCATCCGAACCTCACCCAAATCCAAATAAAAGACTGGCTCAGCTCGTCCAGATTATGGAGAATGGGGAAGGGGAAACCAACTCGGTAGGGTGCAATGAACTACGGTTGAGATCGGGGCGCATAATATCTCCTGAAGAACATAACATTTCTCAAGAGAAGGAGAATGAAAAACAACTAGGAATTACAACCTCGACTATGGTAATAACAGAATAAATCGAGCAGGGGGGAAACACAATTGAATCACAAGATCCTGATAAGGATGTAACTCCCTCCTCTCCGTTCTTCGAAAGATTGATGATAGAAAAACCAATCGTATATCCCAACTTTGACATTGTAGGGGAACTGAAGAATTTGTACATCAAGATTCCACTCCTGCAAGATCTTCAAGACATCCCAATTTACGCAAAGAGGATCAAGGAGCTATGTGGGAGAAAGGTCGTTAGGAAAATTAAAGATCCATCATCAAAAGTTCATGTGGTAGCAGCCTTGTCTGATCTAATTTTAGATAGACAAGAACTGGTCAAATAGGCAGATCCAGGGAATCTCATAGTAACAGTTCATATCCAGGTTTGTTCTTTTCCAAATACGCTAGTTGATTTGGGAGAAGCCATCAACATCCTAACTATGGAAACCTACAATACCCTGGGTTTTGACTCCTTTGAACCCACCACAATTATGTTGCAGTTGGCAGATCGATCAATGGTTTGACCAGTTGGCACATTACATGATATAGCCATCTATGTTGATGCTTGGGAATATCCAACGGACTTCCTCATCATCTACCCAAGAAGTGGACTTGAGGGGCATCCATTGATACTGGGCAAGCCATGGCTTGCAACAGTAGATGCATACATAGGATGTCAAATGGGTAATATGAAAATTTCTAGAGGGGGTATCACAAAGAATCTCATCTTATATCCTCCTGCCAAGCCAAGCCCAACTTTCATATATCGACAATTTCCACCACCACAATACCCAGAAAAGGATTTACAATCCCCTCTTACACTGGAAGAAGCCCTCAAACTTAAAAACTAACTAGAGGATGATGTAATCAATAGGTTTATTAATAGTGCAGCCACCGTGAGCAACCCAACCTGCCAGATTCTCCAAGTTGTTCTAGACTGTGAAGCACAGAGATACCTGTTAAAAGATTTAATGGAACAACAAATTCCAACTACAGTTGTTCATAACAGCAAATCTGTCGAGATTGCACCAGGGAGGTCTTTGAATATCAATGCCAATTTAGATGAACAACATCAACAAAAGCTAATTCAAGTCCTTTCCAAATACCAACAATCTTTTTCATGGGAATATTCTGATATGAAAGGTATTGATATGCAACTTTTCACACACGAAATTTATATTGAAAGAGATGCTCAACCTATCCAACAGCCATAGAGGAGACTGAATCCCCATCTCAAGGATATCGTTAAAGAAGAATTACAAAAGTTGTTGGACATAGATTTTATATATCCCATCTCAGATATTCTGTGGGTTTCCCCATTAGTGATCATCCCAAAGAAAAATGGAAAATGGAGAATCTGTGTTGACTACAGGGAACTTAACAAAGGAACTCAAAAAGACCACTTCCCTTTTCCTTACATCGATCAGGTCTTGGATACTTTGGCATGGAAGAAATTATTTTCTTTCCTAGATGGTTTTACTAGGTACAATCATATTCAGATTGCCCCAGAAGATCAAGATAAAACTACATTCACATGCCCCTGGGGCACCTTTGCATACAAATTATTTCCCTTTGGACTTTGCAATGCTCCAACCACTTTTCAAAGGGACATTCTGAGCATATTCAGTGATCTGATTAGTGACGGACTTGAAGTCTACATGGATGATTTCACTCCTTATGGCAATGACTTTGATCAAGCACTAAATAATCTGGAGAAGGTACTAGAACGGTGCATTGCGACCAGGTTATGTTTAAGCCACGAAATATGTCACATGATGATGACGGAAGGTGTAGTACTAGGGAATTATATTTATGCAGATGGAATTAGAGTAGATCCAGCAAAAATAGAGGTAATCCTTAATCTACCTACACCACACACACAAACTGAGGTACGTAGTTTCCTTGGCACTTCAGGATACTATCGTAGATTTATGGAAAATTTTGCAAGAACTGTTGCACCTTTACATGATTTGACTGGTAATGTAGAGTTTCAGTGGTCTGACAAGTGTGATGTGGCATTTGCAAGACTCAAGAAGCTAATCTCAACAACACCGGTGTTGAGGGGACCAAATTGGAAAATACCATTTCACATCTCCATCGATGCATCAAATATTTCCATAGGCGTTGTCCTCGAACAAAAAGAAGACAAGAAACCCTACACCATTTATTTTATTAGAAAGAACCTTACTCCAGCTTAACTTAATTATACAGTAACAAAAAAAGAGTTTTTAGTTGTTATACATGCCATCAATAAATTTCGTCATTATATAACAGACTATCTAGTTATTTTGTATACTGATCATTTTGTTATCAGATATCTAGCTAATAAACCGATTACTAATGGATGGGTCACTCAATAGTTATTACTATTGAAGGAATTTGACATCACCATCAAAGATCGACCCGGGAGAGAAAATCTTGTCGCGGACTTCCTATCTCGCATACCCAAAACAGATGACTCCTTAACAGTTGAAGATCAATTTCCAGACGAGCATTTGTTTGTCATTACTATAAAGCCACCTTGGTACATTGATGTGGAAAATTATCTGGTTGTGGGAAGATTACCGGAACATATATCATCAAGGGAAAGAAAATTGATCGCCCAGCGTAGCGCACGATTCGCTTGGACCATCGGATATCTCTTCCACATAGGAGCCGATCTCCAGATCCACAGATGCGTACGAGATGATGAAATCTACGACATATTAAAGGTCGAACATGATGAGCCCTATGGTGGGAATTTTGCAGACCTCAAGACTGGACACACAATTTTGCAGATGGGTTATTATTGGCCCTCAATATTCAGAGACGTGAAAAGATATGTCCAAGCCTGCAATAATTGTCAACGGATAGGAAAACCAGGTCAGGATGATGAAATTCCTTTGAAATCATAAGTAGTTGTAGAACCATTTGAGAGATGGGCACTAGACTTCGTTGGCCCCTTCAATCCAAAGTCAAATCAGAAGGCCTATATTCTAGTTGCAATAGATTACATGACTAAATGGGTGGAGGCAGAAGCCTTACCAAATGCAACATAAAAAGTAGTCATCAAATTTATTTTCAAATTATTCGTACGCTATGGACTACCAAGAGAGGTAATTACTGATGGGGGTTCATAATTTACAGCTCATAGAATCACCACCACCTTGGATAATTATCATATTAAACACATAATTACTTATCCATACCACCCACAAGCAAATGGGCAAGTAGAAAGCACCAATAAATTATTGGAGGCAATCCTGACAAAGACTGTCTCAAAAAACAGACAGAACTGGGCTACTGAGCTCCCAAATTCCTTATGGGCTTACTTGACAACATGGTGTAACACCACTAGCTACTCTCCTTATCAATTAGTCTATGGAAAAGAACCCATCTTCCCAATCGAGTTTGAGATCAAGACTCTAAGGATGGCCCAGGAAATCAGACTGGATCTTACAGAAGCACATAAACAATGCCTTCAACAACTCAACGAATTGGATGAATCATGCATGTCTACTGTAGATCATACAAATATTATTCAACAACAGAGAACGACCTGGCACGTCAATCATATCAAGAAAAAATCATTTAAAAAAGGTGATTGGGCGCTCCTCTATGATTCCAGATTTCAGGATTTTTGGGGAAAATTATAGACACGGTGGTTGGGACCATATGAAATCAATGAATTCCATGATAATGGCATAGTCACATTAAGAACCATCGACGGGTCCGGATCTCCATTTCGGGTCAATGGACACCAGCTACGAATTTACCATCATCCACCTTCAAAAGAATCCTTCTACAAGGAAGTAAGTAAAGACCCTACCGTTCAAATTTTGGTTGGTTGGGAAGGTAACCCAGCCACCCCAACTCCATAAATGATGAATTTTGTTGACATTGTACATATTGTATATATATTTCTCATAGAACTTATTGTGTTATTATTTTCCGTTTTGTTTTTTATTATGAAAGCCACATGAGAAAATCATAACGAACACAACTAACACTCTTTTTTGTTCCTCACTCTTTCTTTATCTTGTCATAGAGACCTTGTCTTTCATGGAAAATCCACCATTTTTTTTCTTTATAGCAGTAAACGAGCAAATATTGAACACTTTTTGTTACTTTTGCGCACCTGTTGTCCCTTTTACATGCCCGTTGTTCCTTTTGTGCGCCCGATGTTCCTTTTGAACACTTGTTGTTGCTTTTCCAATGCTTGATGTTCCTTTTGTTCCTTTTGCGCGCCTGTTGTTCCTCTTGAACACTTTTTGTTCCTTTTTGCACGTTTGTTGTTCATTTCGTCGTTCATTCCTTACATTGCTGATAAAACACCAAGCCATTTCTTTGGGGTACGACTTTCACCAAATAATTTTCACTAGAATTATTTATAATTATCATCACAACGATCTATCATTATTTTTTGTACTATCTCCCATACCTTATCAAATTGTTTTTTGGATTACTTTCTTCGAAATATCTTAAACCTTGTTCATAACCTATAACCACCATAATTCGTTTCTTTTTCCTTATACATACAAATACACTTGAATAATATCTTGCCTTTATATTATAATAAGGAGTCTTAGGCACACTTTTACTTGGCATCCTTACACTTCTTTACACCATCCCTTACTCTTAAGGAGTAGATGAGCCTCCCTTAATACACCTCTAAAAAAAACAAAAAAAAAAAGAGCAATAATTTTTTTTCCCACAAATAATAGGGGTCCTCATCACAAGCCAACCTACCACGATCATAGGATACTAACCTAAGTGACATTCCCATTATGGATACCACACCAGGGCAATGGCCTTTGACATTTTATTTTTTCAAAGGACAAGAGGTCTCATCACGAGCTAGCTTGTTCACTTAAGTTACAATCTAGTGAGTGGAATTATCTTCATCTTCATACCAAATAAGGATAATGGTATTTTTTGGGAAAAGACGATTCAAATATTTAAAATATATATAATAATAATAATAATAATAAAGATAGGTAATAAAAAAAAATTCCACAAAAAATAAGGGGTCTCATCACGAACCAACCTACCACGATCATAGGATAATAACATAAGTGACATTCCCATTATGGCTACCACACCAGGGAAATGGCCTTTGACATTTTCTCGTCAAAGGACAAGGGGTCTCATCACAAGCCGGCTTGTTCACTTAAGTTACAATCTAGTGAGTGGCATTATCACCATCTGGATACCAAACCAGGATAGTGGTCTTTTTGAAAAATAAAAAACCGATTCAAATACTTATCAAGGATACAGTCTCATATGAGGGTTAAAATGAAACCCTATTGAGGCTATGGACGCCTGCTGGCAGCAGTGGATCTGCCTGTGGTATGGAAGTTTAACTTAAATGCCAAATTTTTGGGTGTCTCTAGATTTCCTTCATGATGCAGGAGCATTGCCAACGTCAAGTGAGCGTGGGGCAAGCGCCAACATATTTTAGACACATGATAAATTGTTTAAAAACTTTTGAAGATAGATGCGCCAAACGTAAATGTAATAGTTAAGGAGAGGCATACTTATAGATTATAATCAGGCCTTGAGCGACCCGCTCTCGTCTGAATGACTAAGAAGGCATTTATGTTAGTAGGTAGCTTTGAATTCTCAGATTAGACAGTTTTAGGAGTGGAGGGAAAACGGATATAGACACCCTCATTGTAGTATTGTATGATAATGAAGAACATTACTAAGAGAAGAGCATACAGAGCTGGAATAGAGAAACTGTGTTTGAAAAACACCCATGTATAGATATTTGAGTTAATAGAAGAAGTACTAATTTAGATTCATGGCGTTGTATTTGTTTCTTGTATGTGTATGCTGAATGGTATGTTCAAGGTTTTACTCTTTCTGTTATACATTTGCTTTCTATGCTGTGTATGAATGATTTCATGATTATGTTTGAAGTCTGCRAGAGAAAGAGTTAGGAAATGAGTTTCAATTGTTTCTCTGTCTGAGYGAGAGTTCCTGCAAGGAGTGCAGTTGAATTGTCCGCAAGGAGTGCGTTGACAAAAAGGGTTCAAACRTTTTGTCTCTGAAATCTCAGACATGTTTTCTTTTGTTCTCATTTCCTCAAGGGTGCAGTTAGGCACGGGAGTTGTGCAAGGTGTGCACAGACCAAGCCTGAATCTAGGGATTGAAACCTAAGAAACTATTGAAGGATTGTTGTTGCAAGGAGTGCGCGGAGTCGAAGGTATTCAACACTGAAGTGTTTGAAGGTTTTCCGCAAGGAGTGCGTGTAGGATTTCTTGAAAGAATCAAAGTCGTGGAAAACCATCAGAAGGGTTCGAACCTGTGAAGTCACCGAAGGGAAGAGACGGACGGTCAAAATTCTTCGTAGAGAATTTGCGAAATCCCACCAGCCGTCCGATCTGACAGAGAAGCAAGGAGGTTATGACTGTTTCCAAGGTTCAATATTAGGAGATCGTGAGCCGTCGGATCCTCACTTAGATAACCGTCAGTCGTGGGATCGGACAGGAGTTGCACGAGGGTTAAATTCTCGCAAGAAGAATGAAGATCCTGAAAGACGTCGGGATATCGGGGTTTCTGAATTCGAAGTATTAGAAGTCTCGAGGACATGAGGTCAGGTCACTTCATAGTGAAAATCCTGATTTTTATCTGGACCGTCCATCTGTTGAGACACGTGGCGGAGATCAAGAACTCGTCGATATTTCGGCTACGAGGGTTTTGAGTTGACATAGAAACTGCAACATCAGGGAATCTCAAGCCGCGAAATACCAAGACTGAATCAGGACCGTCCGTTAGTTGAGACACGTGGGCGACAATCAAGAGCCCATCGACATTTTGCATGTCAGGATATCGTGGTTCAAGAGGATAGGAGGACATCGGCATTTGATTTCGCGAAATAATGAAATGATTGAGGACCGTCCATCATAGGAGGATGCGTGGCAGAAATCCAAGAATTTGGGAAGAAAAAAATCCCGATAGGAGAGTCCATCGACATTTCGGGATTCGACGTTTCGCGAATCCTGAAGACAGGAAGCACGCACATTTCGTAACTGTGAAGTCTGAAACCCCGACAAGGTGGAAATCTCCATTGTGGGGCCAACTAACATCATTTCATCATATAGGAGGTCGGGAATCGGAACTTCCAGAGTTCCGAGGGAAAGAACCCATAAGCATTTGATTTCCTGAGATCGTGAAGCGATGAGGATCGTCCATCTCGATGGGACGTGTGGCAACAATCTAGGTTTTCAAAGAAAAATCAGGATTCGGAGGATCTGGAATCCTGAGGACAAAGGGTCCATGCGTTTCGGCATTTGAAAGCCCGAAATCGCGAAAGACATAGGGCTGCGGTCATATGGAATAGTGGTCACATGGACCAGAAGGTAGCCATGGGGACTAAACGTTGTTAAATTCGTTTTGGCAAATCATCATATCGTATATCGGGGGATCGAGAAGACTGAGGTTCTCAACAACGAGAATCGTGAAACCACGAAACCCAAAATTTCTGTCGGGAAGAGATCAATTATGCGCAGAAGCCGTGAAATGTGAAGAGGAAGGACCTGTGAATCGGGTTTTTAACAGAGATTCTAGTGAGGAATCGAAAGAGCCACTTCAGCTCAAAGGTGGAATTAGAATGATCCATTAAGACCGGGAGGTCAACGTAGAGACTATGGTTGAGGAAGAGGGGCATAGTGGGCATCAGGTTCGGTATCAGAGCACATAAAGGTTTCTTTGCTTTCGGTAGAAAGGAAAAGGAAGATTCACCATGCCACCAAGAAGAAGGGACAGGCAAACACCCGATCCGCCAGAGGAAAAGGAGATACCATGAAGAAGAGGTAGGCAGATGCCTGACCCAGCCATGGCAAGAGAAATGCATGATTTGCGTGCCAGACTTGAGGACATGGAGACAGTACAGAGGCGCACAGTCGGTGTTGGGGATGTTATTGATTCTGAAAGTGAAAATGAAGTTGAACATGAAGAAGAGGAAATTTCAGTGGAAGATGCCGCAAATGAATGCTTGATTAGAGTTGTCGCAAGGATGGGTGGCAGGGCAAAAATGGACATCCCAGTTTATGAGGGAAACATGGATCCTGAAGAGCTTCTAGAATAGATTAGAGCTCTGGACACTTATTTTGACTATGAAGATGTCGAGGAAGACAAAGGTCAGACATGTCACAAGATTGAAAGGACATGCAACATTGTGGTGGGATGAACTACAAGCTGACAGACGTTGCAAAGGCAAGCACAAAATCAAGAGTTGGGATAGGATGATTGTGAAGATGAAGGAAAAATTCATTCCCAGGGATTACCAGATTACTTTGTTTCGAAGAATGAAAAACTTGATATAGAAACTGATGACAGTGAAGGAATATACTGAAGAATCCTATAGGCTGAACATCGTGACAGGTCATCGGGAAAGCGATGATGAAAAGGTTGTCAGGTACATGAATGGCCTAAGATATGACATTCTGGATGAGATGAGCATGATGACCATCCAAATAGTGGAAGATGCCTATCAGATGGCTCTAAAAGTTGAAGAGAAGATGAGCCGAAAACAAGGTCAAAGAGGCTGAGGCAGAAGTCAAGCTAGAGGCAAATCAGTTGCCTAGGATAGAAATCTGAAACAAAAAGAAGACGGAAAAAAACATCAAACTCGGACTGAGAGAGGTGGAAGTTTGCAGAGAGGGCAACATACCGAACAGAGAGGTCAGTATGTAGATGGAAACATTTTTCCTCGTACTAGAGGTAGAGGAAGAGGAAGAGGTGGAGTAATAAAGTGCTTCACATGTGGAAAGAATGGACACAAATCTTATGAATGTCCAGATAAGAAGAAATAAGGTGGTGAGGCTCACATTTCCGAAGCACAGAGATGGAATATTGAGGCAGAAGATGTTGAAGGCGAAATATCGTTGATGATGCGAAAATTTCTCTTAACACCAGAGAAGGAGGTGGAGAGTTCGGTCCAAAGAAACAATATTTTTCGGACTTCTTGCAAAACCAAGGACAGGGTATGGAAGGTCATTGTGGACAGTGGTAGCATGGATAATCTCATTTCAACGGAGATGGTATAAAAGATGGAGCTGGAGACGATTGAACATCCAAGTCCATATAGAGTTTCATGGCTACAAAAAGGACATCAGGTAAATGTCACTAAACAATGTTTAGTTGAATTTAAGATAGGAGGATATAATGATAAGATACTATGTGATGTTATTCCCATGGATGTTTGTCATCTATTTCTCAGTAGACCATGACGATATGATAGAAATGTGACTCATGATGGGAGGATGAACACATACACCCTAGAGAAGAATGGGAGAACTCACATGTTGCTTCCAATCAAAGATAAGGAGGTGAATCCTGAAGTAAGCAACATTGTACTTCTCATGAGCGGGAAGGAACTTCTTAAAGAGGTTAAGAAGAAGGAGGAACTGCAATTCATTGTGGTCAGGAAGCCAAAGATTGTTTTAACCAGCACAAGGGTATATGATTTACCAGAAGAGGTTCAGGAACTGCTGGAAGAGTTCGCTGACATAGTAGTGGACGAACTACCTCGTTCGTTGCCACCAATCAGAAGTGTGAGTCATCATATTGATCTCATACCTGGAGCTATTTTTCCAAACAAAGAAGCGTACAGATTAACGTCGTAGGAGAATGAAGAGGTCAAAAGACAAGTCCAGGATTTTTTAGACAAGGGGTTGGTTAGAGAAAGCTTGAGTCCATGTGATGTTCTAATAGTACCCAGTCCAAAGAAATATGGAGGCTGGAAGATGTGTACTAATTCAAGGGAAATAAACAAGATAACCATCAGGTACATATTTTCATTGCCAAGGATGGATGATCTGATGGATTGCTTAAGTGGAGATTTTTTTTTTTCGAAGATTGATTTGAAAAGTGGATATCACTAGATTCGTATGAGAGAAGGTGATGAATAGAAGATATCCTTCAATACTAACGAAGGGTTGTACGAATGGCTTGTTATGCCGTTTGGTTTAATGAACGCGCCAAGTACCTTCATGAAGTTGATGAATGAAGTCCTGAACGAATTCATCGGAAAATTTGTCATTGTGTATCTGGATGACATATTGATCTTCAGTAAAGCAGAGGCAGAGCATCTAAAACACTTAGCTACAGTGATGAAGAGATTACAACAAGAGAAGCTACTGATAAACATGAAGAAATACTCATTAATGAAGACAAAACTCATCTATTTGGGTTTTGTTATTTTTGCAGATAAATTGAGAATGGATCTAGATAAGGTGGAGGTGATCAAGAATTGGCCATCACCGAAGAGCATATTTGAGGTGAGAAGTTTTCACAGTTTGGATAGTTTCTACTGGAAGTTCATCAGGACTTCCAGTGGAATTAGTGCACCGATGATGGACACAGTGAAGAAGAGACACAAATCTTTTCACTGGACAGAAGAAGCTGAGAAAAGCTTCAATTTGTTGAAGAAGAAAATTACGGAACAACCAATTCTAGTGTTGCCAGATTTCAAGAAGACATTCCAAGTGAAATGCGATGTAAGTGGATTTGCAATATGGGCAGTCTTGAGTCAAGAAGATAGGCCGATAGCATACTTCAGCGAGAAGCTGAATGAAGTGAAGGTGAAATACTCCACGTATGACAAGGAGTTTTATGCTATTATTCAGGCATTAAAGAAATGGAGACATTACTTGATCCCGAAAGATTTTTTCTTATACAGTGACAATCATGCACTGCAGTTTGTGACTCAACAAGAAAATTTGAATCAAAGACATGTAAAATGGGTTGAATACATGCATAACTTTACTTTTGTAATCAAGCATATTTCTGGAACTGCTAACAAGGTTGTTGATGCTTTGAGTAGGAAATGTTTGTTGTTGTAGGAGTTCAGAGTTAAAACACTGGGTTTTGATGATCTCAGGGACATGTACAGAGATGATCYTGATTTTAAGGAGGCATATGAAGCAGCTGAGAATCAAATTCTCAGGGACAGAAGTCAATGGACATAATACATGATCCAAGAAGGATTACTATTTAAAGGTAATCAACTCTGTATTCCAAAATGCTCCATGAGGGAGAAYTTGTTGAAGGAGAAACATAGTGGAGGATTGGTCGGACATTTTGGTCACGAAAAKATGTTCACAAAACTGAATGAGTCATATTTTTGGCCAAGAATGCGAGAAGACGTTAAGAAATTCGTGGACAGATGTAGAATTTACCAGCATTCGAAGGGAAAGAGATAGAATGCAGGATTTTATCAACCATTGCCAATACCTGAGAGGCCATGGGATGCAGTCAACATGGATTTCATATTGGGGTTGCCAAGAACACAAAGAGAGTTTGACTCAATCTTTGTGGTAGTGGATAGATTTTCCAAAATGGCACACTTCATACCATGTCAGAAAACTAGTGACATAACTCACATTGCGAATCTGTTTTTCAAAGAAGTCATTTGACTTCACGTCTTACCAAGGAGCATAGTTTCGTATCGAGACACTAAGTTCATGGGACACTTCTGGAGAACCTTATGGAAAACGTTGGGAACAAATTTATCATTCATTTCAACTTATCACCCTCAAACGGATGGACAGACATAAGTCGTGAACAAGAGTTTAGGAGACTTGGTGAGGAGCTTGGTGACAGAACACCACAGCCAGTGGGACAACATATTACCACAGGTATAATTTTCTTATAATGATTCAATCAACAGAAGCACAAGACAAATTCCATTTCAAATTGTTTATGGCATGCATCCGAGAGGAATTTCTAAACTGAGGGATTCAAAACAGATTGCGACTAGGAGCGCTAGTGAAGAAGATTTCGTAGAGGCGATGAAAAAACTTCACAACCAGGTGAAGGAGCGTTTACAGAACTTGAGCCAAGAATATAAGCGTAGAGCAAATCAACACAGGAGACAACTTTAATTTGAGGTTGGTGATTTGATTCTGGCACATCTAAAAAAGGAAAGGTTCCCGAAGGGGACATATAACAAACTAAAGATGAAGAAGATCGGACCATGTAAGGTCTTGAACAAATTTGGGGAAAATGCTTATGATATTGAATTACTCGATGGGATCGGAATTTCTCCGATATTCAATGTCTCAGATTTGTACCCATACAAAACTGAGGAAGCAGGAACAAGTGATGAACAACCAGAGATCCAGTGGACAAAGAATATGCCTGTTGCAGAGAATCCACAGATGGAAAGCATACTAGAAAAAAGAATTAGCAAGAAGACCAGAAGAAAACAATACTTTGAATACTTGTTCAAGTGGAAAGGAAATCCAGTTGAAGATTCCAGTTGGGAGAATGAAGAAGAGATTTGGAAGCATGGACAAACCATGTGAGAGCTCATGGACAGAAGCCCATGAAAATTTTCAAGTGAGGGAGTCCCTCTGCCCCGACCACAGTCTCTGTGCTGACCTCCCAGTCTTAACAGATCGTTCTAATTTCACCTTCGAGCCAAAGTGGCTCTTTCGATTCCTCACTAGAATCTATGTTAAAAACCTGATTCACAGGTCCTTCCTTTTCCCCTGTCACGGCTTCTGCACATACTTGATCTCTTCCCGACAGAAATTTTGGGTTTCGGGGTTTCGCGAGTCCCGTTGTCGAGAACCTCAGTCTTCTCGATCCCTCGATCTCCGATATGTCGATTTTCTGAAATGTCTTTAACAGCGTTTAGTCCCCATGGCTACCTTCTGGTCCATGTGACTACTATTCCATATGACCGCAGCCCTATGTCTTTTGTGATTTCAGGCTTTCATATGCCGAAACACATAGACCCCTTGTCCTCAGGATTCTGGATCCTATGAATCCTGATTTTTCTTCGAAAACCTAGATTGTTTCCATGCGTCCCCTCGATATGGACGGTCCTCGTCACTTCGCGATCTCGGGAAATCAACTTCTTATGGGTTCTTTCCCTTGGAACTCCTGAAAATCCGATTCCCGACCTCCTATATGATGAAATGACGCCAACTGGCCCCACAATGGAGCTTTCCACCTTGTCGGGGTTTCGGACTTCGCAATTCCGAAATGTGCACGCTTCATGTCTTCAGGATTCGCGAAATGCCGAATCCCGAAATGATGATGGACTCTCCTATCGGGATTTTGTTTTCCCGAATTCTCGGATTTCCGCCACGCATCCTCCTATGATGGACGATCCTCGATCATTTCATGATTTCAYGAAATCAAATGTCGATGTCCTCCTATCCTCTTGAACCCTGAAATCRTGACATGCAAAATGTCAACAGGCTCTTGATCGTCGCCCACGTGTCTAAACTGACGGATGGTCTTGATTCAGTCTCGGGATTTCACGACTTGCGATTCCCCGATGTCACAGTTTCTCTGTAAACTCAAAACCCCAGTAGCCAAAATACCGACGAGTTCTTGATCTCCACCATGTGTCTCAACAGATAGACGATCCAGATCAAAATCGGGATTTTCACTATGAAGTGACCCGACCTCCTGTCCTCAAGACTTCCAATACTCTGAATTCAGAAACCCCGATATCCCAACATCTTTTTGGACCTTCACTCTTCTTGCGAGAGTTTAACCCTCGTGCAACTCCTGTCAGATCCCACGACTGACGGTTATATAAGTGAGGATTTGATGGCTCACGATATCCTAAGCTTGAACCTTGGAAACATTCGTAACCTCCTTTCTTCTCTGTCAGATCGGACGACTGGCGGGAGTTCACAAATTCTCTATGAATAATTTTGACTGTCTATCTCTTCCCTTCGATGACTTCGCAGGTTCGAACCCTTCTGAGGGTTTTCCACGAATTCGAGTCTTTCAATAACTCCTGCACGAACTCCTTGTGGCAAACCTTCAAACACTTCAGTGTTGAACACCTTCGACTCTGCGCACTCCTTGCAGCAGCAGTCCTTCAATAGTTTCTCAGGTTTCAAACCCTGGATTCAAGCTTGGTCTGTACACACCTTGCATGACTCTTGTGCCTAACTACACCCTTGAGGAAATGAGAACAAAAGCTAACATGTATGAGCTTTCAGAGGAAAAACCTCTAAACCCTTTTTTTCAACGCACTCCTTGCGAACAATTCAACTGCACTCCTTGGAGGAACTCTCGCTCAGACAGAGAAACAAATGAAACTCATTTCCTAACTCTTTCTCTCTCAGACTTCAAACATAATCCTGAAATCATTCATACACAGCATAGAAAGTAAATGTATAACAAAAAGAGTAAAACCTTGAACATACCATTCACCATACACATACAAGAAACAAATACAATGCCATGAATCTGAATTAAGACTTCTTCTATTAACTCAAATCTCTGTACATGGGTGTTTTTCAAACATAGTTTCTCTATTCCAGCTCTGTATGCTCTTCTCTTGGTAATGTTCTTCACTATCATACCATACTACAATGAGGGTGTCTATATTTGTTTTCCCTCCACTCCTAAAACTGTCTAATCTGAGAATTCAAAGCTACCTACTAACATAAATGCCTTCTTATTCCTTTAGACGAGAGAGAGTCGCTCAAGGTCTGATTACAATCTATAAGTATGTCTCTCCTTAACTATTACATTTACATTTAACACGTCTATCTTCAAAAGTTTTTAAACAATTTATCATGTGTCTAAAATATGTTGGCGCTTGCCCCACGCTCGCTTGACGTTGGCGATGCTCCTGCATCATGAAGGAAATAATGAGGCTATCATTTCAGCTGTATTCAATAAAACAAAAAAGTAACAACATTATGATATGTGGGATATTATTTTAAATGAATAGATTTAATTTATTTGGCTTATTTATCCTTAAAGCATTTTTTTGAGTATAGGTATATTAAATTCAATTTTTTTTTCCACAAAAGAGGACTAACGTTTAATGATTACCGTTAAAATATGTTGTTTGAACATTAATGATTGATCCCCATTGGCGGCGATAGTACAATCATTACCCCTCACCAGAAATATCTACACTCATTACATTCCCCTATGTTGATGGTCAAGGTCGACCTCTACATTAAAGAGGGGAGTGGACACTCAGCACACTTCTCGATAAGATTGTAATGATTGTAATAAATACCCACATTTCTAAACACATGTTGTTCTCTGATATTTTTTATTTTCGGTAATTTTTTCCTCCAAGCCTGTCTAACCAAGTCTGCTACCAGGAACGATAGTAATTCACATTCTCTCACAAAAATGGGTGGAAAAAGTGTGCGTAGGGAGCCAACATTACTACAGGTTACACAACAGGAAAGAGGAATCCTACACCATCTGGGGTGGATAGAGTACTTCAATCGTTTGCAAGGATATGACACAAATGTCATGCTTGAATTATTTCAGAATCTACAAGGCAAAATCTCTATGGTGCGAGGCATATGAATCTCAGGCACCCCAAAAATCTTATCAGAGGTCACAGGCCTCCCTAACATGGGCATTCAGTGGATAAGAAGATACACAGTGTTGAAGGAAGCCGTGGAATCTTTCACAGACCCTGGGGAAGAATTGGATAAGAAGGGAAATGTACCTAATCCCAGTACCCTCAGGGAACCATGGAAGGAACTAGCAGGAGTAATTTAGTGGTACATCATCTGTGATGGATGATACAACGTAATTCGAACTCACCACCTCAAATTGCTAGCAGACTTAAAACAACGATTAGTACTTAATCTACCTTTCTTTTTGAATGCCATATTATATGAGGTTTCCTTAAGAACACAAAAGTCCAAGGATCATGTTACTGTTATCAGCCACCACAGATTAGTTAAATTGATAACAAATAAAGCACTGAGTCAAACTCAATTGACCTAGGATAGTCTAATTGCGGCCAATAAACCTCCACAATTGGAGCAGCCTGAATTATGCCATGAAGACCCACCATAGGAAATTGAATATAGACAGGAAAATGAGACTACCACCCAAAGAGAAATTCTATCTCCTCAAACCGAAGCTGAGGAAGACCCTGCCCAAATCACAAAGGCCCATACCTCACAAACACAGGCATTAACGAAAAAGAGGAAGAGAGCAACGACTACCCCTAAATCCATCATTAATACAAGGAGGAGATGCAGACGAATTCAGGAAACGACTGAAGCAATTCATGATACAACAAAATAGCCTGAAAAACTTCATAATTTTATAGAACAATCTCTATAGGAAAATGTTCAAGAAATTGGGCAAGCAGAACATAGCTCACAAAGGAATGATCAGGAAGACACCCAACCGACATTAGAGCATCTGACAAAATAATTTTTGAAGAGCTATGAGGTAGAAATAGATCAGGTTTTGGGGAACTTAGGAAACTCAATTGTCAAAGGCACAAATAATCCATAAAAATGCCCAGAACAAGCCTCCTCTTCAAAACCAGCTGAAGATTTTCCTGATATTGAAATGTCTTCCCCAGAGGACACAACACAGGAAGAATCTCATTTTGAAATGAGAAGTCATATTGGACAGAAAAAACATTTGGAAGGAATAGAGGAACAACCATCTACTGGCCATAATGAAGAAGGCCTTGAGACCTCTCACAAATAGAAATTATCCAAGAGCCATAGGAAAATTAGAAAGTTAAAAAAAGAAAACAAATTGTTGAAGAAAAAGGCTAAGAAGGATGACGTATTAAAGCGGAAGGTAGGTAAACTCAAGGAAATTATTAAAGAATTGAGGAAACAGCTAGAACAAGAAGATAAGTCCCATAGAAGAAAGAAAGACAAAAGGGCCAGAGTGCAAGGAAGAAACCCTCTTCCTAAAGAAGTAGTCACTACAAATTATGTAGGGATACAAACATACCTTGAAGAAATAGTAGTAGAAGAGGTAGTAGCTAAAAATGAGGAAGTAATTCCTTTAGAAACACAGGAAATGATGATAGCTACAGAAACAATTGATGCTGAGGTGCAGACAAATACCCCAGTCTTAGAGGAAACAACTCAACTCCTTGAGAAGAATGATACCATCAGGAGATTGGAGGAAGAATTGATGCAGTCTCAACAAACCTTGATTCAAAACAAAAATGAATTACTGACTATGGAAGAGCATCAGGCACTCCAATCCCACAGATAGAGTGCTATTGTGGATAGATTGGAAGAAGAGATTACACAATCCCATCAAGCATTAACTCAATCTAGGGAGGATATGGGCACTATGGAATAATAACAATCATCCCAATATCAAGCACAAGGTGTCACCATTGATAAGCTAAAGGCAGGGCTGGGACAAGCCCAATGAGCATTGGCTCAACATCAATATGAGATGGTCACTAGGGTTGAACATCAAAATATTGTTAAACAACTGAGGGACATGACAAAAATAGAGAGTGATACCTATGCTGAGCTCACTAGAGCCCAAGGGAAGGTAAATAAGGTACAGACCCAATTGGAAAAATCTTTGGAGCAAATCAAATAAATTTGTGATGTCTACTCTAATGTTATTTATTGCAGAGCCCCTGCCACCAATTACACTTTATTCTTGCTGGAACGATATCTGTTATTGATTGTGAAGGCCATCAAAGCAAGTAAACCCATTTCATTTTCCATTGTACCTGAGTTTATTTCATGTTTCAGAGAGCAAGATGAAAAGGTACAATACCTTCTCTGTGAGTTATACTTTCATAATTTCATTCTGGAAGAAGAAAGGAAAGATAACCCTGGCCCATTCATAGGTGACATTCAGTTTTAGGAATTTCTTCCATTTACTCAGAACCAAGTCAGATGGGGTAAAGCTCACAATACCTTCCTAAAGAGGGAAATTGGGCTAGATATCTGGGTCAGAGGAGAGCCTCCAAAGTTGTTTCCAGCCATTATGTGACATAAAACCTTTATGAGAAGACGGGGGGTTGTAGACTCCTTATCCCCTATCCATCTACAAGTTATACATTTAGGTATCACATGTTTTAGAGAGCTTAAGGAAGAATCTCTTGCTGCTTCTAAAATGAGATGGGATGCATCCTCCAGTGAAGTAAAGAGTAGGGAACCCTTTGGGTACATGAATTTCTTTGCAGCTACCTTCATAATAGAAAGGTATTCTAGACTTTTCCAAGAGGAAGGAACTTCTTGGATTGGGTGCAGATATAATTCCCCTATCATCTGGTTTCCTCCAAAAATCTACCAAAAATATTATCAAATTAACAAGAAAAGGGAGGATGCTACTTTTGGAGAACTCAAAAGAAGAAATGGATTCAGGAGGCTTGGTGAACCAACCTTTCCACCTTACAACATTACTTCTTTACATGTAATATCTCATCTTGCATGAGGACATGCAAGAAGGTAAGCTGGGGGGTATGTTAGGTTATGAAAAAGGTATAAATATCTTCCTTTTTTCCCACATTTCATGATATCATCTTGATTGACTTTTCAGTTAATTAGGAACAAATAGGATAGAAAATGAATAATATACCCTTTAGCATTATTGTTGAAATTAGATTACATAGATCCTAAAATACGATGGAATTGTTTGATTTTGTTATAGGATTGGTTAAATATTGTCAAACCCAACATAGCAAAGGAAATCTTGAAGATGCACAAGCTATTGGACGTTGAGGACTTTATGGTGCAAGGCAGTTTTGAAGATGATTGAGTTTCTTATATTGTAACTTTATAATAGTAAATCAATCCTGAGGATATTTCGATCCTTAGGATAGCTTAATTTACCCATATTATTGTAATATATAAGCGGTAAATAGATCCTGGAAGGGATATAGAAGAATTTCACCCAAGAACTCATAACTTAGAATTTCTCTACGTTAGCAGTTTTTGTAAATGTGGTACCAGCTATGAAATCAATAAAATATTTGAGCTATTTTACCATTTCTACATACTGTGTTTCAAATAATAGTGCTTCTAAGGACCAAGGGCCCAGTCTAAAGGAGCTACTATTCGACCTGTAATTGTATCAGTTCAATTTCTGTTTTGTGATTCGATTCTCTTTTACAGTAGTTAAATGAATGCATAAGTGTGTTGATGATTTTTTATCATTTGTGTGCAAAAGATAGACATTTCCTTAAGCATTAAATGTTTGTTGTTCTAGTGTCTATTACTAAGGTTTGATGTGTGATAGTTCCTCATAATTTCATATGCGTTGTTCCTTTTACTTAGATTCACAATTGTTGTTCCTTTCAATTAGTTTACGTTTGTTGTTCCTTTCCATTAAGATATAGTTGTTGTTCCTTTCAATAGAAGTACAATTGTTGTCTCTTTCGATTAGATTACAGTCGTTGTTTATTTCCATAGATAGAGTAATTCTCATTTTTCTTTCTAGTAATTTTATTCGTAGTAATAGTCAATTATGCAAGTCTTTATTTAGATTCAATTACTACTTTTAGTTAAAATGAATTCAATAGATTAATTAGTTCCTTTCCATTGCACAACATTAGATTTCAATTCCTAGAATCTTTAATGAATGTTTGAGGAACTTGATTGTTGATAAACTCATATTTGATTTAACTATAGTATTTTAGCCTCTACGATCTATCTTCGTAGACTTTTCTGATATTCTTGAGATAAAAGATGAATCCTCGGGTTGATAAATTAATGTTAAACTAAGGTTGTTTTTAGACATATTTAGACCCCAATAGTATACTTCACACCTTGGTGTGGAATGGGGTTTTTCAAAAAAGTAAGATGTGGTGGTGGAAAATAATGTTGTGGGGCCTGCTGGGGGGTAGGTGGTGTCGGAGGGTTTTGTGTGTTCATGGATTCTTTCATCCATTTGTAATCGACAATTTTGGGGAAGTGGTGAGTATAATGTCCATACTCGCCACACAAAGCACAAGGGAAGTTAGTTTTGAGGCTATTGTTCTTCCTTTGTCGTGTTTCATTGTTATTGTTTCCCCCTTGGGGGTTTTGGTTTTCCTGATTATGATTTTCCCTAGCAGGACGATTTTATTGGGGGTTATTTCCTCCTGGTCTCGGGTTGTTATTATTCTGGTTTTCTCCTTTCTTCTTGGCATTATTCGGCTGATGGGATGTATTTTTTGTATTCAACTGTTCAAAATAATGAACCTATTGAATGGGAGAGGGTTGAACAGAGTTAACATCGACATGTGGTTGTCCCGGGGGAGGAGAGACCAGTTGGGGAGGACCAAGAAATGGAAAATATAGATTTTTTTGTAGAGGCGATACATATGGTGTATATGAATTTGAGGTACTTCCACCACTGTTAGGGTCATATGTGGGGTTTGGGGGTGGACCCACACTTTATTGACAGACCAGATGCATCTAGGGTACCGGTGGGGGTCCCCCCAATGACTGATGGGGAGAAATAGGATATGAATGTTGGTGAGTCTGGGGAGGATAATAAGGCATCCCTCCATAAGTTTGTGGATACTGAGGTGCACTATAAATAGATGACAAGCGGCTATAAGGGTTGCGGTGTGTCATAGAACCAATCAACCCATCCGCAACATGGGACATCCCAGGTTTGTCTTGGTGAAATGGTATGGGTCTAGGTGCATAAGGAAATATTGTGTACAAGTAACCTGACTGCACATAGATGAGGTCAAACTGTTGGGCCTTGCTGATGGCTTCCTCTTCTAACTGAGAAAAAGTGGATGTTACATCCTTGGAAATGACATATACGAGTGATTTAAGAAACCAATCGAGACATTGTTCTTTGGTTGTTTCTTCTTTACACAAACTACATCGTCAATGCCATTCATGGATGTGGTCGACGATATGGAAAGCAGTGGTTTGTTTGAACTCAAAGAGAAGTTCTAAGCCAGTATCATGATGAAATGGTAGTTGGAAAAAGGACAAAAAGGCCTTGGCCAATGATTCAAAGGTTACATGGGACTCTGATTTCTCATCCACAAACCATTTGGTTGATGAACCCGTGAGAGTTCGTTGAAACAACCTTAAGAGGATGGAATCATCCATGATGTTGTTTGAAGAGCACCACAAGTGGAAGGTCATAACATGGTTGGTAGGATCATCCCCTGTTTTTTGTTCAAACTTTGGAATATCTGAAGGAAATTTTGTAGGCATAGTGGGTCACGTTGGGTCATGCAGAATGGGATCATTCGTAAGTTTGGTTAAATCATGAATGTTAAGGGATGTGAAGTATGGAATAGGGGTATTTTTCAGAGTATTAGTTCCATCCATCGTATGTGTAGGTAATGGACCTGTCCCTTGAGAGGGATTTGGTGAGGTTATACTTCTCCCTTGAGAAGAACTTTGACCCCCGCCTCTTTGTGAAGGAGATCTAATAAATGGATGGACTTGTGGATTTTACCCAAGCAAAGTGGAACCCAGTAAAGTTGATCCTAAAACATTAGCACTCACAAGGGCATGAGATGGTTGAGTTGGTGAGTTGGTGAGACTAGGGACTCCTCCTATAATAGGAGGGAGATCCTACAAGCGTCTAGAATGACAGGGATTCTATGGTTTCCCTATGGTTCTGAATAGCAAAGTGGATGTTTGAAAATGGTGAAAAGAGAGAAATAAATGAACAAGAGCTTTTGACCTTCCCAAAATAGTATAACTCACAATTGCATGTAATCAAATGAACATCATACATAAATCAACTGTAAATAAACAAGCATTTGGATAGGTGGATTTTTTCCGCATGGGGGAACAATAAAAAAAAATGCTCGTGTCCTAAAATATGTATCATCCTTCCTCTCAATTATCACTCGGCCTTCCAATAACACTCAACAGTGGGTTCTGAAGCCACTAGAAGAGGAAATAGTGAAGGTTGAAATAATGAATTATAATGAGGGGTAGAGGGTGCATATCCTGAAAGAGCTGGTGTTATTTCCCATTAGCCACACAAAATATGATCAAGGTGCGATTGCATCCCACAATCGCCACCTATGTTGATATCTTGTGTTTGGCCACTAGGTACCTCGGTCAAAGTGCGACATTTAGATTTTCGACCTCAGAAATGGGTCACGTGCTAGATGCCCTCACAAGAGTTGGGTGACTCAAGGAGGGATGTGCAGAAAAACTGGAGCTCGACCTTTGACCCTTCACGGGTATCTCACTGCCTTACGGTCTAGGAACACTTGACTTGGAGGATCTGAAGGTTACTTATTTTTCAAATTCTATTGATTGAAAATGTGAGAACCTGGTAACGAAGGGTTTTTTGGATGCCTACACCCGAGATCCTACCTAGAATAAAAAATTCTTTTAGCACCCCCTGTGGAGGAAAATTTAGTGCATTTTTAGAAAAATTTTAGATGTGGTGGGATGAGAGATTGGGGTCATGGACCAACCTCGTTTGAAATAAATTGGTGTGGATAATTTCCAAAGCAATAGTTGTATCTTTCAAAATTCCTTTGGAGAAATCCTACTTCGACCTCCACTATTCTAATAGAAATTATGTGTGTGAGGAGTGGCTTTGTGTGCAAGAAAGTGAAAAGTGTGCAACAATTTTAATAAGTTAAGTGTGATATTGCAGCATGTGGACTTCCTGTTGTCCTTACAAATCTTCTTACCTAGCTTACTATGTGTCTTTGGCACAACCTTGCGGAATATTTAAAGCCCTAAAGAACTAGCAATGTGGACATATGGGTCCTTACAAATCCTTTAAACTCCCTAGAATGTTGTCTAAACTAAGAAATATTTTGAAACTATCTTAGAATTGTAGGCATGTATGGGCCCGTTACTTTGATCTTTATAAATTTCCTAGAGTGTTATCTAAACTAAGAAATCATTTATAAACTATCATAATATTTCAAACATGTGGGCATGTATGGTCCCTTACAAATATTTCATATGATTTCCAAAACTAAGAGGTACCCTAGGGGGGTTTTGTCCTCTCCTAAATATTTTTAAACGAAGATGAATTTTCCTTTCAACCACCTTTTCTGATTCCCGAGATCAAACTAGGGTGTGGGGGAAGAGCATACTTGAGGGTTAAAATTGTTTTCTGGTCCCAATTTAATTGATTGTGTATGAAAATAAATAACTTCAACTCAAAATTTTACAACCCAAATGAGCCATCCATGTGGAAACAAAGAAAAAGAGAAGAATATTGATTCTTTTTACCCCTATGTGCCTATGTTAGCTAACCTTTCTTGTGATAAAGGACTCTAAGTGAAGTGTACTTTCCTTACAAAGTACAGGAAAATAAAAATTTGAAGGCTACAATTTGAAAAACCCTTACAATTTGAAAAAAATGGACTTATGTGTGGGCTACAGTTCTGACAAGTGCGCAGAGGGCACACAATGCATAGATTAATGAAGTATGTTTCATGCACAGTGAAAATAGTGCACGTCTGTGGGCCTTGAAAGTCAGGCACTTCCTGGAACACATCGAGGAAGAAATTTCCAGGTGAGATACTCCTTCCTTGGCTCTAAAGTTTGACTTCGGCAGGTTAGGCTACGACAGTTTTGGTACCTGCATGTCAAAAGAATAAAAAAAAATGATCTCAAGACTTAAATAGGGAGGAATTTGATACTGATCTCCAGTATGATCGCCAATCTGTTGTGCTGGTTTTGTCATATGGGTGAGCAAAAACACAACACTTGCATGTTTAGTTAAGCTTGCTAAACAAGAAAAAAAATTGTGAGTTGGTTAGATAAACCAAATACACATGAAAACAAAAAAATAAAACTAAAACCAACTAAGAAATAAATGTTACAGAATCTTGAAGAACTTGGAACCATAACAGAAAAAAATTACCAATATATAGCTACCAATGGATCAATATATTGATAAGCTAAACACCGTAGAGAAAGGAAGGGATTTATGAGTCCCCTCTTCCTCCTTGGGAGGGATCTTGATTTCCCTAATAGATATCTCTTCTCTTCATACAATGGAAGAAATGACAAATGGTGAAGAAATATAGTGCCTATTCCCTCAAGATGTGAGTGGAATGGGATATTGAAATGGTGCTTGAAGGATTCAAAGAGAAAAGAGGATTCTCAAAGAAGAATTATTGTAGCATAACAATACCTTGAATTTATTGTTTTCGTAGAACACCCATGGCACATATTTATAGAATCCATTCATGGCAAGATATAATTAGTTCATAGTGTGAACAAGGGACCTTTTAGGGCACTTCCTAGCCCTTGACCAACCTCCAAGCTATATTTCACTAAGATATGAGTCTCAAATCGTGTTGGGGGTCAAACTAGAAGTGGTTGAGGGGCTGACAAGATCCATAAATTCATCATTCATAAAAGTGTGTGGATTTTCTCATAGACAATTGTGAATCTTGCGCACAATGCATGTTGAAACATGTGTTAGCCTATGCATTATGTGCACTGTGTGTGTGCTTCCTTTAGTGAATTTGTGCACTTTGATTTTTGACCCAAGTATATAGTTTTTTTCCTTTTGGATGGATTTTGGTGCTGTAGGTGGACTAATTGTTGCTAGAATTGATGTTTTTCTTCAACCATTGTGTGCAATGTTGCAGACGATGTTTTAGTGATAACAACTCCAAACAACCAAATACTTTTATCCTTGGTACAATGTTTGGGTTGGAAAAGAAGGTATCCAAGTGGTTGAGTAGGAAATGAGAAGTGTATGGAGTAGATGTTCGGACATTTCCCAAACCATCTAATTATCATGGTTGGATGCATGATTAAGAACAAGGATTTCTAAAAATCAATGCAAGAGTGCATTGAATAAATGTGCATGGATAATTGCATTTATGCATAGTGTAGTAATTTTTCACTCATGTATGCTAGCATAGAGTGTGTATGCTTGAACACTTTATGGAATGGATTTTAGAAATGCATGTATACCATAAATTTTGTTCAAATGATCATTCTAGAAGTTGAGATGTTGAGATCATGACAAGATCATGAGGTTGATAACATTCATGAATTGTTAGGAATTGAAACAAGAGAATTGTATCTTGAAGTAGACACATAAGGATGGACTACAAGGAAGTTTTGTTGGAACATAGTGATAAAAACAAAATATGATAAGGAAAATCTTGATTGCTTATACATATATGCAGAAATGGTAATTTCATCCTCATCAAATGGATGGTTAGTTATAATTAAATTGTTAATTGTAAACCATTATGAAAATGTTTTATGTTCTCTTACAAATATTACAGTAAAAATATATTGTACAGGAGGCATGTTTGTGCAATTATTTGCATAATATATTACCAAACATAAATTATCAACCAGAATTAGTAATCAGTAGAGTTGATGCACTATATGTGTCGATAAAAGATAGGTTCCTATGTCTATTTAGTATAGTTTAGATAAGAAAACCATCAATAAAAAAATACTTTGTTTTCACACTTTAAAGATAAAACTCTTCACGCAATTCATAAATTAGAAAGAAAAACTCATAAACATAATCCAACAAGCATGCAATCTAAAGGTTCTTGCTAAGGTGATGAATCTGTTCATTTACAGGCTCATGAAATAAAAAGATGGAATTTGAATCTGTTCCCTGTAGAAACTGCACTAATCAACAATTAACACTTTGTTTTAGGATATCTAAATGATTCACAAAGTTTCAAACTTAGAAGAGAAAACTGATAGAAAAACTTCTTAAACAAACAATGAATCAAAGGGTTCTTTCTTAGGTGACAAGTTTGTTCATTCCAGGCTTATGAATTAGAGAGATGAAATGAAGAGATTGATTCATGTAGCAATCAAAACAGTGATTAACAATCAACTCCAATCACTCTTGGAACACAAATCAACTCGAACTCCGTTATATTCAAGAAATCCTTCTTTAGTACAAGGAAGGATCAACATAACTAAGAGACTTCATTATAGAACATGAAAATGAGATATAAAGTCCTTTGGTTCTTGTACCCACTAAGAACAATAATATATCAAACTTAGAATAACAATATTTATTTTCTAATCAATCCCACACATCAGATTCTTAAATGTTAACCTACAGGAAAAGAAAGGAAACTAACTATGTTGTCCAATGTTTAACTACTCACGCTAATTCAAAAGCAAGTGATTATGTACTATAATTAAAATTCACCTAAAATCATTGACAAAACACAACTATTAAATATGCACTCACACAATCACATAAAACATGTACAAGGAGGTTTACCTTAGTTGGGACGATGGGCCCTTGTTGAACCAACAAGGTACCTCTAAAACGATAATAGACTAAGACGTTCTAATCATACCCAGAAATTGGATAACAGATTGTTTGTATTTCTTCAAATATTAAGTTGAATCAACATCTCATCATCTCATACATCAAAACAATATGCATCATCTGGTTCTTACGACTTTCTTCATTGCATTCATATGTATCGCCTATCTCCTATACAACATCCCTTATAAAGAAGGTGATTCGTTACTATCAAGCGCTAAGGATAATTATCAAATAGTTTTTAAAATATTACAATTGGAAATTCATATCGAATCTTTAGGGATGGACTTCATCCTCATGACACGAAGTGCATGAGTGATGAAGTCTATCGTGATCTCAAAACTACTTTGGAGACTTCGATCCAACTGATTTCTTGGAATCTCCAACAACATACGCGTTCAACAAGCGATTTCTAGAAATAGCGATTTGGTACCGGAATACACACAGTCGCGAATCTGAGTACCGGATTAGGCGAAAAGGGAGGTACTAGAATAACACAGTGTTTTGGTACCAGAATATCACAAGATGGTACTAGAATAGAACAAGGTGGTATCGGAATAGTGCAAAATGGTACCAGAATAGCGCAAGACAAGTGTTGGTACCGAATCAATGTTGTGCGAGTTTGTTGGTACCAAATCAATGTTGTGCGAGTTGTTTGGTACCAGATCAATGTTGCTTAAGATTCAAATGATTAGGATCCTATAAAATAAAACATTTAATCATTTTAACTCAAAAAAACTAAACAAACCATGCTTTAATTATAAGTTACCTCTTATGCACATGAACGAGGTCATCAAGTGCATTTATGGAGGAAACAATCAAGTATACACTCATAACATAGGTAGAATAGGCTTAGATAGAGGGTAATATAGGGCATTAGAAGTGTCAAAACTAAGACTCAACATTCCCCCATGCTTAAGTCATTGCATGTCCTCATGCAACAATGATCTTAAATTTTTTCAAAATTGATGGTACTCTATGGAAAAGAGGGAAATACTTCTAGCTGAAGTATGAAGATATGACCAAAAGGATAGTAGGCTTCAATGGCCAAGGCATGGAGAATTTTGAATAATTTTGGAAATAACATTGTATGTGATGCACTAAGCATAATGAATAAATAAGGGGGAGGGGAATGTAATATACCCATGTTGACCCCAGTTATAATTGTGCATGTATTCTAATGATCCATGATATTTTGGGGTTGAAGTGCCTTTGTATATATAATTTGATGCTAGAGTGCCTGTGTGGTTATTAGGCTAGGGAGATATATTCTAAAAGGGCATGTAGGCCTATCCTATGTAGTATGTAATCACTTCAATAATAATAAAATTACACCACTGCTGCAGACCATCCCAACAAAAGAGTAAGGGGGATAAACTCCACTAGAGTGGGAAAAGTGGATAAGAGTCTTAGGTTAAGGGGATAAGACAAAAGGAGCTTAGGCCAAGAGAATATTTTGATAATATTTTTGAAGTTTTAATTTATGGATGCATATGCATTATTCTATCCTAAGTTCCTATGGAAGAGGAATGAATCACCAAGTGGGTGAAAAGGGGGATCATAAAGTGATAAGTGTCGTTTTATGCACATGTAAATATAATGGTAAAAAATGTGTGTAGTTTCCCATCTGAACTATAATTCTCACCATCAGAGAAGGGGATCACTCCTCTGTTACCATCCATACTCATTTCCATTACCAAACCTACATTATGGAAGCTAGGGGGGTGGTTTTCTAGTAATTAAGTTGAAGAAGTAGGTTTTCAAGCCCGCATGTTGTTGAAGAAGTAGGTTTCTAGGCTTGGGTGTGATTGAAGAAGTGGGTTTTCAGGCCAGTAAGCATTCTCCCCTAGTGGGAGAAGTGTTGTTGAAGAGGCTAATTGTTAGGACCGTAAACATTCTCTTCAAGTGAGATAATTATTGGGAATTGATTTCCCAAGGTCTCAATTGCAGCTATAGGGCTTAGATATTTTATGTTCGGCTTGTTGCTGAATCCCAGAAGGGAAGTGGAGCATCTGATGGGGCACACTCCTTGGATAGGACAAGCATGTGGGGAAATTAGAGAATGTAGCTAGCTGGAGTTGGCACCTGAAACTGAACAACATTTTTTTTAGCAAACTATTCTTGGATAGGAAACCCTTTTTCCCAAGTGGAGTTTATCACCAGCTCAGGGGTGACCTCTTGTTGGCTTATGAGAAGTAGAGTCTATGGCTGGGAGGAAAGTCAGAATTCTACATGTAGTCAATGAATATTAATATTAGATAAGTGGATCACCATGTGCTTGCTTAAATTCTTGTATGAATAATTATGTATTATGTTAATGGATATTTACTGTGCTAGTTATATTCAATATGTTGTGGTTATAATGGTATAGGAATTATAGATATGTATTATCTATCATGGTCATGGATTCCACTAAAATTATACCTTGAATTGTACATGGATTATATTTATATATCTTCTATTATGGGTATTTGTAGTTGAAATTGTACTTGTGTATATCTGCTACTAGAATTATCTGAGACTTTACATTTCCTTACATATTCAAAATGTAGGAAATGTTATGTGTTTTCTATAGTAGTATCGCGTATATATATATATATAGTCCATATTATGCCTATATTTGAGAAACGGGTTCCTACACTGGACCTGTATAGGCTTAACATAGAGTGAATAGATGGAATTGCAGCAAGTCTACAACCTGTTTGAAAAAATCACTAAATGGAGTTTATCTCTAAATGGACTATGATAAATACAGGTTAAAGTGGGAATTACAGTGTGACCATCGTATTAAAGAGGATTTACATATATTTGATTGGGCTTAATAAGCCTTAGAAAATTGGGTGGTGAAATCCATAAGACACTAAGTTTTGAAATGAACTATTAAACTAAAAAAACCAGTGTTTTTCTCAGAAGGAATCCTAACCATTGAACTCGACATATCAAGTTAATACTAGTTGTTGATTGGATTCCTTTGTAGTCTAGGGCATGCCAAAAATTATGGTATTTTCCAACCATTGGATTCTTCATAGGTGGATCAAAATATATGGGTCGTAGGTCAGAATCCCTCATGTTTGAGGGTTTGTTGATGATGAAGTTCTGAATGACCATTAGATCCATCGATATGGGAATCTAACTATCTGAGTCGTTGATCATAGTAGAGATGTTAGAGTAGAATTATATATGGTACTTCGATGGAAAGGCTTTGAGGATCCATCTCCACCATTTGATCCACTAAAGAATAATCAAAAGAGATAGTGATTGTTGGTCACTAGGGTATCATTGGGTTGATGTTCAAAGATGTGTTGAATGTCAGAGAAAATACATTTCGACGAAAGGGCTCCTAGATTCAACTGAAATAGTTGGATCCATCGGGATGGTGTCGATCGATATGGACCATAGATCAGCGATCAACCGGGAGGAGATCTCGACCGTGGATTGCCATGGTTCTCGTATAAGCTAGGAAAAATGGGAGCGATATCACATTGACATCAGGGTAACATCATGCTAACTAGGAATGCTAGCGTGGATGATGGAGTGTCCGCGAGATGACATGTGATAATAGCATATTGTGTCTATGGAAAAAAGTGGCCCAGATGGGAAAAATATGACTTAGGTTGTTACAGTAAATCCTAGCCATTGAACTTGGTGCAGGGATTAGATCATGATTGTTCATCGGAGTTAGGATTTAAGAGTAACCTTGTTAAGGTACTTCGATGGGAAGATTCTTAGGAGTAATCCTAGTCGTAGATTGGTGAGGGTTGAGAAGAAATATACACCATTGATAATTTTGTTCTTTCCTAGGTGATGCTCAGAGGAAGGTGATGTCAAGTTGACGAGGGAGACGTCACCCACCCAATGCACAAAATACAGGTGTCAACACCTAGAAGGACGTGTCAGTGGTTAGATTTGACATGTACACCACATTATTCCATGTGGAGGGTCCACATGTCATATGGTGAAGATGCCATGTATCAAGGTGATTTATTACTTTAAGGGGGTTATTGTGATGAGTTCTATGTGCCACGTGTCACGCCACGTGGCTGGTACATTGTGTAAATAGGGGCCTAGGTGGCATGTACCAGGGTATGGTCACAAAGGGCTCTGATGGGGAAGGCTTCAAATCATTTTGAGTCGTTAGATCCTTCATAGGAGGAGGCGATGGGATATTAGCCATCCATCAGAGAGTTACTGGTCGGAGGACACCACGGACCTGGTGGAATTTACACTTCTATGGACTACTATAAGGGATAATCCAAACCATTGATCGAAGGATGTCTAGGATACATGACAATTGTTCATATGTCATGGTTTCAACCTATGTGAGGATGATGAGAAGGGGTAAGCCATTACAATACATGAAATTTAAGGATCCTAATGAATTAATGACCATTTATTTTTAATTCACAGGATCGTCCAATCCATTGGGGTGAATTTCTTTGGACTCAATCCATTAGAGTGTACAAGGTAATACAAAGTGGAAGAACTTCAACGATAGGGTTTCGATAGGAAATAAATGTGTTATTCAGAGGAATGAAAAGTGATGCAGGAGCATCCCTCACGACAAGCAAAACCAACGTGGAAGCAGAAGACAGCTGGAAGACGTCCAACGCGAGTTTTTTGAATTTTCCCTTGAAGTTGATACGCAAACATAAATGAGATCATGTAATGCAGGCGCTTTGGTAGAATGTAATCAGACCTCGAGCCATACGCTCTTGTCTGAGATAGACAGAGGCATTTATAAGTAGTAAATGTAAGTAGGTAGAATTGAATTTTTAGATTAGACAGTTCTAGAAGGAGGGAAACGGGATATAGACACCCTCATTATATCATTGTAACATTAACAGGAAAAGTGAGAAGAATCTAGAGCAGAGGAGAATAACAAAGGATTGTAGAAGAACACCCATGTACAGATCTTGAATTAATAGAATAAGTTGATTCAGATTCATGGTTGTTGTGTTATTCTCTGTGTATGTGTGTTGAATGCTCTACTTATGAGAATTACTTCCTGTTATGAATTTGTTGTTATGATGTGTGTATGATTTCATATGTTGAGATTGAAATATGAGAGGGAGTGAAGTGAGTTACAATTGTTTTCTCTTTCTGGGCAAGGATTCCTGCAAGGAGTGCAGTCAAAGTTGTCCGCAAGGAGTGCGTTGA
>SNQJ01S0054526.1:32200-49145 GCA_010110895.2 Picea sitchensis | reverse complement strand
CTAATAATATATGAGTTTTTTCATGGGGGAGTTGGAATAAATCATGAATAAATCAAGAAAATCAAGAATAAATCGAAAAAATCAAGTCTTGATCTAAAATTAGCAGTTTTCCCTAAAATCTAGGGATGAGGTGCCCTTCTTCTGTATGTGGCCAAATTAGGTGAAATGAAGTGTAAACGAATGTATTAACCAAGATCTAGGAGTCTAGGCTAGGTATAAACTAATGTAAGTTAGGGATATGCTCCAACACCCCCCCTTAAGCCTAACTGTAATGACAAAAAATTTGAGTCCCGAAAACTTGGCCATTTTAGGTACTCATTACATAAAAGAACTCCTCATGAAAAGAGGGAAGAGGGAAAACCTCATGGGAAACCCCCCCCCAAAGAAAAGAGGAAAAAAAAATGCTGAGTGGCCAAAAGTGACCTACTCAATTGTCTCCACCACTCCAAGCATAGCTCTTAGTTCTAAAAAATTCTTTTCAGTGAATGACTTGGTGAAGATGTCTGCAACCTACTGCTCTATGGGGTGGAAATGCAGTGAAATGAATCTGTCATGGATCAGCTCATAGATTTAATTCATGTGATGAAATTCCCATCGGCGAGAAGCGAAAATGGATCAGACTTGTGGTCCCACAAGGATGAGTACCGAGTCTAGTCTTCAGAACACTGGGCATTCTTTGACTCCCAATCCCACTATAATTAATGGCACTCCTTCGACACCTGCAACCGCTAAAGTTGTAGTGTCGGAGGCTTACACTGGTACTATGGATCGACCTGTAGTTAATGCTTCATATCTTGCATCGAACCCTTTTGGGGGTTTTGGCCACTCGCTGAGTTACAATGTTCATACCATCCCCATGGATTCTAGTCCATTTTCTTATGGTATGCCTAACTTCACCTCGCAATTTTCAACTACCATCCCAGCTGCTGGCCATAACACTAGCCTTGGACTTGGGGGCAATACACCTCCTTACACTCTTTCCCTATTTGGTGGTTCTCATATTCCCCAAGAGAATCCTAATGTAGGGAGTGTCCCTATTCTTAACCCCAGGTCTAATCCTTTCACAGTTGGATGGAACAACCCAATTGGCGGAAAGGTTTCGCCCTATATCCCTATCCCCTCAGTGTTGATTCTGACCAATACTTTTGGCATGATGAATCCACTTCAATCCTCCAAGTTCCCACCTCGAGGAGGTCAGTATTACATTTTGGGCACTCCCCAACCTAGATCTAATCTAGTTGGGGGGAGTTTTAACAACCCCCATCTTGGATCTAATCTGACTTGGGGAAATTTTCATAACCCTTATCAGAACATTCCTGTTGGAATGATGCCCAATCCATATTTTATGAATTAGCCTAGAGGAGGGTCTTATAATTCCAAAAAAGGTTTTGGTCCTCACCAGAATCCTAGATGGAATGTAGTTCCTAACACACAATCTTTCGTGGGAGGATGGGATCAGGTGTCACAACCCTATATTCCCTTTCTGGCCATGCTTAATCTGCCAGATTTGTCTAAACTAATAAATGAATCGGTGAGTCATGACCCCACATGGGCCCCTGTCCCTACCAAACTTCCATCAGACATTCCAAAGTTTGAGGGTAAGAATGGCGAAGACCCTGGTGATCACGTCACTACTTTTCACCTTTGGTGTTCATAAAATTCTATGAACCATGATTCTATTAGGTTACGATTGTTTCAGCACACTCTCATTGGAGTGGCATCACAATGGTACATTGAGATACCTAGGGAGACATATGGGTCATTCCATCAGTTGGTGTTAACCTTTCTCAATCACATTCAACTACCCATTCGTTATGATGTTGGCCTTGAACTTTTTTCAACTTTACGCCAGGGTACTGACACTCACATATCAGACCATATCCAGAAATGGTGTAGGCGAAGGCGGTTGGTTAAGACTCCTATACCCCTGACCTTTCTTCTAGAATGGTTCCTAAAGTCTTTACACGCTCCTATTTCAAAGGACGTTTCTACTTCTGGGGTATTCACCAAGGAAAAATCTATCCTTAGAGCCTAGCAATTTTATTTGATATATGCTCAGTCTGGGATGTTATACCACCTTCTTCCAGATGCACCGCGGACAAATCACGATCCTAGAAAAACTCCCAGACCTGATGCCAATGGCATTGTAGGGTCTGCCAATGTAAAATCCACAGACTCAGAAACAAAGTCTGTTGGAGGGCCAGCCTTGTCTGGATCCTCCAAACCCACCCTATTGGCAGATGTACATTCCTTACAATCGTTGAAGAACCCAAATGGTGACCAGCAACCAGGTGGGAATAAAAGGAAAGGTAAAAATAATCGTAAGGGTGGGAAGAATAATAATAATAAACCCAAGTATAAATATAATAATAGGAAACAGAATGATAATGCTGGAGAGGATAGGAAAGAGAAGCGTAAGGTGAAGTTTCCTTGTAAACTTTGTACCGATGACCACCTTACCCACTTATGCCCCAAACTTGTGCAGGCTGCGAGGATTTTAAATCTACCGCCTGATGTGATGAAGAATCCATTCCCACATGAACAACACTTAGCCTCAAGTTCTTCAAGCACTGGAAATGTGCTTGGTGGAAGTCAAAACACACCATCGCAAGATGGCGATCATGTTTTCATCAATATGATCAACGCGAAAATTGATATAGCCACCTGCTCTCGAGATTATAGCTCTTCAAAAGCTAGTACTAGCCTAGAATCTCCTCCTCCACCCCCAAAGACAAACTTACAGATCAAGAAACTAGAGCCACTGCCTCATATTTTGAAAGGAGTACTCAAGCTCTCTACCCAAAACCCTAATTCTAGAGCCGCTCAGAACTACTCTATTGTTGAAAATATCGGCCAAAACCCTTGTGCGATGTCGGCTTTGGAGGTACTCTAGACATTTCCATCATAGAGGAATGCCTTACTCTCTGCCTTAGGAGCTCTAGAACCTAGTGGCTCGATATTCATCAAGTTTGATGTCATGGACGTGAAGCCTCGCCTACCCTACCATGTGGCTTTTCAAATCCACATGGAGTATTCCAAGTATACTATCAAACGAGCGGTCGTTGATGAAGGTGTTCCCACTTGCGAGATGTCCCTGGTCTATTGGAAATATATCGGTTCTCTGACCCTTTCCAAGTCATTGAACATGTTGATTGGTTTTGATGGTCATTCCTTCTTCCCTCATGGTATTCTCCCCACCTTTTCGGTCCAGTTAGGTGGGAATATGGTAGAGGTGGAAGTAGAGGTAGTTGATGCACCTCTCCATTATAAATTGTTACTACGTCACAATTGGACCTATGTTATGGTTGCTATCGGATCATCCATTTTCCGTGTGCTTTGTTTTCCTCATCAGGGGGAGATCATGACAATCGACCAGTTATCCTTTGCGTACTCTAGTCCTAATGCATCTATTGGATCGTCAATCCCTATGATCGAAAATTATCAGTAAAAAAATGAGAATATCGATGTCGGCATGTATTTGTCCCTCATGGGTACTTTCAACTTCTTGGCATTGATTCACCATGTTTACGCCATGTCTATTAGGCCTGCTTCAACAGAGAGTTCCATTCCTTTCTGCAGTTCCTATTTTAGTGATCCTTGGAACCTACCTTCTCCGACTTCATCAATTGAAGGTCAGTCGCATGTTGGCATGGATATGCCACTATCGGTAGTGGATATTACGTATCAAGCTATCCTTTATTTTTCCACTGATCCCAATCCTATTACCTCACAGATGGACAAGGAGGATCCCGTTCTTAGGCCCATATGGGCCACTTCGTTATCTTGTTCACATGATTTCTTAGATGAGACTTTGCCTTCGGATGAAGCCATCCTTGAAGCCATGAATTTTTCCGATAGACCTTGGGCGATATGCATCATCGATCTTATTTTATCCCAAGTCTTGAAAGAATCGAGCAAGATGATTTTCGGTCTACCTTGAGTGAGATAGTTGGTCACGTCGTAGTTCCACTTGATACGCATGGTATTTATGCCAAAGGAAATATGGAAAGTATTTCTCCTACCATCTCGATCGACATCTCTCGTACCCCTGGAAAAATTGAAAACGTAAATATAGGTGCGGATTATTCGCCAGAAAAGATTCTGATATACACCAACCTCTTCAAAGAGTTTCAATATGTATTCGCTTGGTCATATGAAGAGATGTCATGGATCGATCCTCGTATTGTCAAACAAGAAATTAGAACTTATCTGGATGCTAAACCTATTCAACAACATCTTAGAGTTGTTAATCCTAGGAAGGCCCCCGCTATTAAGGCAGAGGTGGAGAAGTTACTTAATGTCAACTTCATCTACCAAGAACCCTTGACCTAATGGTATCCAACCTCGTTCTTGTGAATAAAAATCAAGGAACCATCTGTTTGTGTATGGACTTTCGCAACCTGAACAAATCTTGTCCTAAAGATAACTTCCCCATGCCTTTCATTGATCATATTATCGATGAGTGTCCGGGAAGTGAAATATTTTCCTTTATGGACAGATTTTTAGGATACAACCAAATCTAGATCAAACCTAAGGACCAACACAAGATGACATTTATATGTCCTTGGGGTACTTTTGCATATCGAAAAATTCCTTTCGGCTTGAAAAATGCCAAACCAACCTTCCAACACGCCATGACTTTTCCTTTTCACGATCTCAAGCATATAGTCGAATCTTACCTCGATGATCTTGCTACTCACTCTCGCAGGAGAGTGGATCATGTCACACACCTTTGGATGGTTTTTGAAAGATATCGTTACTATAGAATCCAGTTAAACCCTCACAAATGCATCTTTTGCATTAGTTTTGTCCATCTCTTAGGATTTTTAGTTTCCAAGACTGGGATCATGGTAGATCCTCTTAAGGTTGAGGAAATACTTCAATTTCCCCCCCGTGCACGATTAGACAAATTCAAGTTTTACAAAGGAAATCTAACTTTCTGCGTCGGTTTATAGTGAATTATGCCAATATCACTAAGGGTTTCATGCACCTACTAAAGAAAGACACCCTGTTTATCTGGGATGAGTGAGCCCAGGAGTCTTTTGATGCCTTAAATAAATCCTTGGTTCGGCTCCTCTACTGAAATCTCCTGATCACAGTAGATATTACTTGTTATATTTTTCCACGTCTGAAAAGACGATTGGTATGGTTCTAGTTCAGGAGGATGATAAACTCCATGAGCACATCATCTAACATCTCAGTCGAAATTTAGTCGGTCCTGAGCTTAATTATTCTCATGTCGAAAAGCTAGCTTTGGCTGCCGTTCATGCAGTCCAACATTTACGACACTATATATTTCTTTGAAAAACTACTGTAGTCGCTGATGTTAATCCATTTCAATACATCCTCACTAGGCGTATCATAGAAGGGAAATATAATAAATGGATTGTCATCTTACAAGAATTTGATCTCGACTTTGCTTCAGCCAAGTCCAAGAAGTCACTAGTTTTTGCAGAGTTAATATCCAATTTCCCACGATTAGATGAGGATGTTATCCATGTCGATTCGTTTGCAGACAAACACATTTTCCTTGTCTCGTCATCTGACCCTTGGTATGGAGACATTGTTTTATATATTCAAACCTTGAAGTTCACTCAACATCTCTCGCGAGATGATCAACGACGAGTTAGATACCAAGACAAAAAGTATACCATCATCAGTGACACTTTGTATCGCCAAGGAATAGATAGTATATTACGTCGTTTATTAACTCACAAGGAAGCCCAGTTAGTCCAAAATGACTGCCACAAAGGGGCTTGTGATGGTCACCTATCCGGGCTTGCTACAACCCAAAAAATACTACGAGTCGGTTACTTCTGGCCCACCATCTTTAAAGATTGCATTGTAGCGATTAAGAAGTGTCACCCCTACTAGGTGTTCACTCAGAAAATGTGCTCACACCCAGCCCCTCTTCACCCAATCGTTATCGTCGGTCCCTTCACCAAATGGGGGGTAGATTTCGTCGATTGCAACCCAACTTCGGTTGCGGGGCATCAACACATCATCATGGTTGTTGACTACTTTACCAAGTGGGCCGAAGCCATGCCTACTGTAAAATATGATGGGAAGACTATAGCCTTCTTCGTGTTCAACCAAATTATCGCCTGATTCGATATCCCAAGTGAGATTGTCATTGATCATGGCAGTCACTTTCAGAATGAAATGATGGTAGAACTAACATCTAATCTAGGGTTTAAACATGGTCACTCATCTCCTTATTACCCCCAGGAAAATGGGAAAGTAGAGGCCATCAACAAGTCTCTCAATACCATCTTGCAAAAAACTATCAGTCGAAGTAATTCCAATTGGCACATCATGTTGTATCCCATTCTTTGGGCATATCGAACCTTGGTTAAGACTTCCACCGATTTTTCCCCTTTTCAGTTAGTGCATGGTGTGGATTTGATACTTCCCGTTGAATGCGAAATCCCTTCTCTCAAATTGGCAATCGATCTCCTACCTGACACTTCAGATTTAGAGCGATGCCTGGTGCACCTAGAGAGTCTTGACGAGAAGAGTCGAGACACCTTTATGACTATCAAGGAAGAGACACCTTTACGTCTATCAAGGAAAACAAAAAATGTGTCAAGGTTCAGTACAACAAGTCTGTCTACCCCCGGTTGTATATCGAGGGTGAATTGGTCCTCTTGTATGACCAATCCAAAGAACTACTAGGGGCAGGTAAGTTTAAACCCATATGGCATGGTGCTTTTATTGTGCGACGTGTTCTAGAAAAAAGGAGCCTACGAATTGGAATATAATGCAGGGAAGAAACTAGCCAAGCCCATAAATGGGCTCTACCTGAAAAGGTATTACGCTTGAGAGAAACCCTTTGTATACTAATGTAAATTTAGTGTATATACATCTTTTTTCTTTTTGTCTTCGGCTTACTTATCGAGTTTTCCCTTTTGGTTGGCAGATGTCAATGAAGTCTTCGGTCTACCTAGGATTCATAGATGGAGACAGTCATCATACACAGAACTTGGCTTCCTCTTCTTGGGTGATTTACTCACCTGAGGTTCTATTGGTGTCTTCAGGTGGCGTATGCCTAGGACCATAAATGAACAATGTGGTTGAATATAGCACCATCATAGAACTTTTGTACGATGCTATCCCACATGGTATTCACTCTCTAGAGGTTCGCTTGGATTCTCAGTTAGTTGTATGTCAGTTGAACGGTTGTTACCATGTGAACGATCTGACGTTACTCTGTCGATTCCTATGGGTACATATTTTAGAATGACAATTTGATTTTATTACATACTTCCACATTCCTAGAAGTTCTAATCATGTATACGATGCCTATGCTAATTATGTTTTAGATTGGCATTTGTCACATTAATGAAGCAAAAAAGACCATTAAATCAATGTACACATTGTAAGATATGAGTAAATTTGAAGATACCTCTTTATATATTTCCAAAAAATATGGTGTTTATATTACAAACTTGGGGCTAAAACCCTCAAAATACATATAAAACCGATATACATGTCCCGTGACATCTATACCTGTGACGCCCGATGTATAATGATAGAAAACCACAGTGTTTGCGAGACACCGGAAGAGTTGTACCCATGCTCTAAGTACACCGACAACATGTCACTACGTGGCTTCAGGTAGATCCTCCACCTAAACCATAGGAATCCTCCGTGTCAGATGAGACAGGTTACCCTGCACATTCTGTAGGACTCTCTTCGCTTCTCCTCCCATTGCCTCATCTCCCTAGTGCCTCTGCCTATGTCATAGGAATCCCTCTGTCCATTGCGAACCCACATCTGCAATCACACAAGTATCGAGTTAATATTTAAAACACCATCCAAAAATATTTTTTGTTTTATTCAATACAAAAATACAAAAAAAAATTAAATATATAAAAAACTTTTTACCTATGGTGTCGTAGGCGACTCCTGGTGGAAATGGCATATCAGGATATCCTCTGAAATCGATTCTCATGTAGGGATAGTCGTCCAGAGCTATGATTTGTCTCCGCCACTAGAAGAAAAAATTATCATTGTAGGGTGTCACCACCCTACCTCCCCTATGTTGTCTCATGACCTCGATCCATCGCACCATAGTCAGATCATGTATTCCTCTAGGAATGATCTCCACTCTAGGTCCTAGACTAGGGAATCGCTCGAAAAAGAAGCTGCAAAGGATAGAGGCAAACCTGAAGTTTTTCTTCCCCCCTGCTTTCACTCTGTCAACTAGAATTTCGTGTTGGTCAACAGTGAGGTACACCAATCATAGACGGTGGGTCTCACACACTCTAGTACGTAAAACATAAGTGGTCTTGATGATTGATGCAATGAGGTCTATCCTATGATCTCGGTAAGCATGAGAACAATAATCTTCAGGCTGAGATTACCTATAGCCTGAATAGGGATTTGACTTCCCACCATGGGAGTCCCTGCAACACAGTGGGCCTTGATGTATTCTTTTACCTTCATTCCACTCCTTGCCCCACATGACTTGAGGTCCACAACCTCTCCTCAGCATGAAAGTCCATTCAAGAGGTAGATGTCCTCTAGTTCGATCCTTAATGGTTGTCCATCAAGGATAAAGCTCTCGCTATTGAGATCCCAATAGCCCACCAGCATTTCCAACAGCCTCACTTGGGCCCTCATTCCTTTGAGAGCCCAAAAATTGTATAAACCACATCTTTTTAAAGCCACTTGAGCCACCGGATCTCAATCCACTACTGCATCTACCTCCTCATGCTCTTTCTCTCTCCATTCCAACACCATCCTGCAAAAAACCAAACCATTTTTAAGTTAGAAACATCATTTTTTACCATTTGCGCATGTATACGCGGGTTATTTACAAACAGTCATGGGTAGGGCCTGATATATGACCCCTGTGGTTCAACACAGGGGCGTATAACTAGTCGTATACGCGACCTATTTAGAAAAACCCGCGTATACCGAAAAAAACAATTTGTGCCCTTAAAAACTAACAAAATAGAACCTAACTCAAAATTGTAAACCACTGAATTTGAAGAGGATGGGATGAAGAGTTACCTGGTCCAGACGATGCGTGATTTCGTTGCCTATTTCTCCTGCAATCATCATTTGAATTTTGGAGGTGTTTTAGTCCAAATTACACTATTTGAGTAAAAATGAAAATGATACAGTAAATTTTGATTTTATTACTATTTATAAGCCATTTTTTACCCACTTGATATAGTTTTATACTATTACTTTGTCTAATGGACTAATTCAAGAATGGTTTTAAGATGGTTTTTGTAGTTTCAACTCAATTTTCTTGTGGATTTCAACGTCATGGTTGGTCGTTCGTCTCCTCAGGTAGGTATATTCATAACCTAGTATATAAGATAGGTATCTACTCCATCGTGCATTTTTTTGCATTACCATTCGACTACCACTTTTTACACCTTAGGTATGAACCCATTTATTGCGATGCATAAACCTCCATCTGCTATTAATAGCATCGTTAATAAATGGTAGAGACTTACCAAACATGGTTACCCTAGTTAGAACCTCTTTGTCATTTGGTTCCCCTGCCCAGTTTTTTTCTTAGGATCGGGAGTCCATTATAATTCAATACGTGACTTTACAATGAGCCTCTTTTCTCATTCACGCACATGCGGCCTTATTACCCGCAGACTCCCAATAACGAGTCTCAGTTAAGCTCTTTTCTGACTCGTCCAAAAACTGAAAAGATCATCGAGTGATTTGTCTCTTTCACACTCATTAAAATTAGATTTGAAAGATCATGAGTCCTAGTTAAGCTCTTTTCCGACTTGCTATCAAAAATAGAAAAGATTACCGAGTGAACTTGTCTTTTTCACACTTGTAAATTGGACTTGAAAAAACATCTATTTGGCACAAGTTTACCCCTTTTTCACACCAATTGGACTAAAAGATATAAAAAAGGACTTTTATTGGTGTTAAGTTGTGATTGCATCCCATGCCCTCGCTTGTTGTATTAAGCCTTTATCTGGTTCTCTCTTTTTGTTATAAACTATTGCCTAAGCAGTTTGCATCCTCAACCAAGCAGAGCCTTGTTTTTATCCTTCGCAATTTGACACCCTATACCCTGGAGGAAACATCACCCCGAGTGTCCATCTCCCGCATGCATTTCCTTGCATTAAGCATAGGTACGTTCCACTGTTGGAACTAGTTTTTCTTACTTGTGACACTTGTTCCCTCCTCTGTATCATAGCATTCATTTGTTATGAAAAAACAAAAAAGACAGGTGAGAAGGGAATACTATATTGTAATTGGCAGCAGTTGTGTCACCTTTGAACAAAGCACAAAGTTATTAAGTCTGTGTGTCATCAAAATTTTGGGTTTAGCATGGCCTTAGGAAGATGATCCCACCACAAAGATTTCTCTACTGACCAGTTACTCTTTCAGTCCCTATAGAGAACGTTATTGATACCTCCTGCATCTAATTGTCACATCATTGAGTCCATGATGCCGGAGTCCACCATATGTCTCATGCTCTTGTTCAAAGGAATTCTATCAAACTGTGTCGGTCACTCCTTAGAAATATTGACTTTGCATGTCGGCCACACCCTCATTTTGTCTCATAATCACATGATACTTTGGTCTTATCATGCACCATGGCCCTACTTTCATCATTGGTAGGTCACCTTGAACCCAACAATCGACATTTCATCATTGGTCGTTGACTGGGTGGTTTCCCTTTTGTTTGACGGCAATACATCTATTCACACTTTGGGATTCGTGCAGTGTCTTGGATTCCATTAGCCTTATTGGTGGTTTCCTCACCTTTCTCAGTAGTTTTTCATCATTGGCTGCTATTCAGAGGGTCTTTTTTGTGTACCGCTTGCATTTGGCACACATGAAAGATGCGCAGGTTCGTTGTTTCATGAACATGTTTTTCATTCAATCTCCACCAAATCATGAAGCTCATTCTTTGTTCCTCATGCTGACTAATGAGAGATGCCTCAATGCTCTCCTTTCAGCGGGTCTCTTTCCATTGAATTCAACTCATTTATTCTAGATATGGGACCTAGATTTTTATGAGTACCTTGAGGCTTGTAGTCATTAGTGGCAGGCTCTCTCGCCATTGACAGATAGGAATACATCAATGTCTCTTGATCAATGGATCTCTCAAGTGTTCTACACCAACTCCTTTATTCACATTTGTAGAGATGTACTCGATGCCTTGATACCTACTTTCATTATGGGTATGTTGTCTTGTGTTTGTTAATGGTATACTTCAATGACCGGTAATCAAACGATGTCTCATCATCTTCAACCTCAAATCATTTATTCACATGATGTAGACTTGCACCATTGGCATATAGTGTAGAAGACTTGAAGATATCACTATGTGGCCGCAACTTTCCTAAGTTGTTGTTTCCATTTCATTGGAACAATACTTATTTGACTTCAGTGATCATGGGAGATCAAATTGTACTCCATGGTATACAGATATCTTCAGATTGATTTTTGAGACTAGTTTCACTGGGCCTTGTTCATGACTATGATAGCTTTTGGCATATAACTGCATTTGTATTTTCCTATTCATGGCCATGAAAACTTGTTTGGTATATTTTCCACATGGATCTACATTGTATTCTTGGCAGCCATGTATGCAAAGTCAGTACATAATGTAATAAGAAATTGAGTTCATCCAACTGGTTCTCTACCACTCCACTTCTGGGTTATTTATAATGTATTTCGGTCATTGCAAATACTCCTCTGATATCACACATTAGGGGGCATCTGTTATAGAAAGATTTGCCTCACCATTGCTATCTTACAAAGATGACCTTTTTCCATTTCCCTATGCAGAATTTTTATCCCTTTTTGATGAATCCAGAGCTAAAAATGTATACATTTTTCCACATATATGCTCCCTAACTACTATGCAATATGCGTATACGCTTGTTTCTCCATTACAGCTCGCATATATTGGGATTTGTGCCAAAAAATACAAAATGAGGTCGGGTTTCCATGTCATGACAAAAGATCTCTGATCCTTGGCCTTCCATGTACTGGAAACATTCTGACTCGACCCTTCAGTTGCATTTTGGAGGATATAAGAGAACAATTTCGAACTATGGAAAAGAGAGAGAGAGAATTAAACTTTGAGAGAAAAGTTACTCTGGAGAAATTACTTCATATTGAGTCTACATCCCTTTGTCCCTCAAGTTTGAACACAATGTCTAGCCCCTAGGCTCTTCCCTTGTTGTTGAGAGGACCTCTTTTCCTCTTTCTCATGAGCTTGCTTTTGGTGGGGGATTGAAGTGGTGGGGACCCAGTTGGAAGGAACTTGGTTTCTTGGTTTTGAACCATGCCAACACATAAGTCTATAATGTTGACACTTTTATTGATCAATTATTAATAGAAATACTCCTTTCCCGTCCTGTTGATATCTTGCAAATATATGATTATTATCCATGTGCGTGTTTGTAATGTCTATTAATGGATTATACTATCTGATGTGCTAACTCCTTTTATATCATCACTATATACGTTATTTGCTTGTTTGTTGAGAACTTCTCGTAGGTATAAAGCTTTGGGTCAAAGTGCTCAATGGTGGAATATCATCAAACATTGGATCGAGGTAGGCCTCTTTATTGTATTGCACATTAGTCTATATAGCACATGTTGGAATTGAGTTGATTTCTGCAGTCATACCTTTCTATTGTGATTTACCCTTGTCCATAGAGAGTTTTTCCCTTGTAACAGTAGTATAATAAGCAATAGGGACTATGAAATCTTGAGCAGCTTACAATTAGAAAGTACTGACATTTTTTCATCTATTGATGTTTTTCACTATTAACAAATTTTAGTGGAAATTTACTTCCTTTGACATGCAAAATTCTATTTGTCAAATGATAGAATGTAAATACAAATAGTATAATGTAAGACATAACGTAACTATCAATGAAGGCTATGGTCCTCATGTAATTTTAGAAACATATCTTCCATTTTTTCCTAATGCTTTTTATACAAACACATGCATGTCTCTTATTTACTCCTTCATGTTTATTAATGACATGGTCCTTTTACTCGTTCATGTTTGTTTATTAATGACATGATCCTTATATAAGTTTGCTTACAGAAGGTATTTATTTTGAAATTTTGGGTTCCTTTACATCAACAATATGTGGAAAAGAGGATTGAAGGTAACATTATTTCTCATGGATTATGTTTATATGAGCTTTCAATTTTCTTTCAAAGACAGAACCAACAGAGAGACTAAGATATATAAATAGTTTTTTCTCAAATCCCAAATGCATAGGAAAAAAAAACTAAACGACTTCACAATAATCTTTGACACTTGGATTGTAAAAAAAAAGGAAAATCAAACTCTACAAGTTTGAGTTGAAATTTGAAAGAGGGAAATTGTGTTCTCTCGATTGAACTATCGATAGGAGGCACCTTTCCCTGTGTATTTTATGGTAATACAATAGTTAGTTTCACCATATGTACCATGCCATCTAGTAACAATATCTTAGAATGGACATATATACTCTCTACATGACACTTCCAACACATTTGTCAAAGATTTAAAGAATATACAGAGTGTTCGAATTCAACGTGTACATGATAAGAAGTCCATAAAAAAAATAGCAATGAATGAGCTTCCCTGCAAGACAATGAGAGTTTCCATGAGGGATATGTTCACCAACAAATGGGTTTGGCGAAGGGAGAATTAATGCTAGAGGATTTGAGTGGGATTGAAGGCTAATTCTTGTCCGAGGAAAATAATATTACGAGCTATGCTTCCCCACAACGAAAGTCTCATGAATTATTCATAAAGGCTCTCCTACATGGAAAATGAAGATGGYGAATAGTAGTGAAGGAAGCACTGTAGCAGACAAGTTTTACATAAGGGATATGGGAATCCCACCATAGAATGTCTGCACAACCAGTTAAGGACAAACAATCAAAGAGCATCATCGACCTMCAATAAGAGATCTCTACATATTCTTACMTTKCACGACCAGTCAAGGAAAAGAAGTCAAGGGACATCATCCACCTCAAGTAAGAGATCTCTACAACTTCCCACATTCCCCACTTAACATCAATTTATAATTCTATACAAATTTAATAAATTGATTCTACAATTTAAAAAATTTGTACATTACCAAGTAAACTCCAAAGATTCTTGTATAGCTATGGTTTCTTGTATAGGTATGGGAACTTGTGCTTCATTGTTGGAAGCATGAGTTGAGGCCTAGTTGGTCCAAGGCATAGTTGGTCCAATGGTCCAACTCAAAATTAGATCATCTACATCCATCTATAGTATAGGCTTAGTCCACCCACCACTAGCTATGAAGTTGGATTAGCATAGAGGGTGGTAGTTTTTATCCCCTTCTTAGAGATCCCCTTGTTGTAGATAATAAGAGGAATAATCATTAAGACTTCTCAAAAGAAGGATGGTAGAAAGAACTAGTTTTTCTCTAGTTGTTGGTGAAACTTTGGGTGATGCTTATGCACCTAGAACCAAGCAAGCTAATAGGGTCCTTGTGGAGAGCATCATCTGGGATCAACAATTCACAGAGGGTTGGGAGAAATAGTTCACAGAGGGAAGACTAAACCATGCCCATCTTCAAGAATTCTTCGAAGTCAGAAGCAAAGAGGAAATAGATGTTGGATTTTCTCTGTCTCATGGACATGTATTTGTGTCATGAAAATAAGTTTTGTATGTGTAATCGATGTCATAAACATGGGATAAATGTATCCAATGTTTATGTTACAAGATAAAACATTTAATGCTACGAACTAATGCTAGACATGATCTATAACATTAGTTCATTTAACATTCAAACTATTTAAATTAGGAAAAACTTGTCCTAAGTATTGCCTCAATATGAGGCCAAATAAGGCCTCAAACTCAGAATCTAGGATAAAAAGTAAAATGCAAGTTCAAAAATTTATGCATTTATCAAAACTTTAAGTTAAAACAATGATAATACATTGGTTCACGTGTCAATTTAATAGAAAAATACATAATTGATTAATATACTCCCTGCAGCCCAAAGGGCAGGGACTAATAACAAAGTATAAGTATGAAAATGAGTTTATGTGAGTGCTACATTATGTTTTACTGGATATTATTTTCATTTATATATAATTTTATTTTTCTATAACGATAATAATTATATAATATTTTTTTTCTAAGGAAGTCTTGATTAGGGGGTATAACTTGATGGGGATATCAAGTGAGGTCTAATAATCTAAAAAATATAGTTGGCCAAGGACTTGACCTGATGGGGACATAGACTAGGGTCTAATAATCTCAAAAATCTCAATAATATAGTTGGTCAAGAACTTGACTTGGAGACCTCTTTCATTATAACCACAACACTCATCCACTAGAGCTAACCCACCTATATTAAATTATATAATTTACAATTGTATTTAAATATGATTATTTTTATATATATTGTTAATAAACAAAAACAAAAATTTAATTTTTTATATAAAAATATATTTTATTTAATATATAAATTTAATAACCCCAGATGGGGTGATAGGGAAGTGTGCTTCTTCCAAATATTTTACATGGCTAAATGTGTCCAAGGAGGAGGTAATCCATCTCACATGGTTGTCCTAATATTGCAAAGGGGAGTTACAGAAGGTTTCTACAGAGCATCATTGTTGATGCTAGTCTGTACTCCGGTATTCACCTTCTTTTGCCTCGACTTTAATATGGATACAAATAGTTTTAATTCTCATTACCCTATAGCAGGGAATGATCTACCCATTATGAAACATCAAAATTATGAGTGGAACTTCTATCTTGCAGGTATTATAGTAATCAATGGGTTTGATGTTTCGACAAGGGTTTATAGCATGAGTACAAGGGATGTCAATGCTCCTCTTTGTTGAGGCTTGGTACTTAAAAATTGTGCGGCTCTCAATTGACTTTAGGTTCTTCTCTTCTCTCTACTCACACTATTTTTCAGTCCACCACCATGTTGCCTACCCGTGGTTATTCCAAAGGCCATCGTCGGGGACGAAGATGCCTTCCCAAACCCTCCACTTCCAACAATATTAATCGGGAGCCCTCTAGTCCAAGAGTGTTTCACTCAACTCAGAATTCAACTAATGAATTTAGAGAGAAAATTCCCCCTCACATCCAGGAGGAAATCATATATATGGAGGTTGTTGTCTGCCAAGAGCATGCCGCCACCCATGACTAGGAAATGTTTGTTGAAATTGGTAATTGGGTTCCTGATTTGGGAAATTTCAAAGTGAGAGATAGAAAATACTTGAGAATGATAGATATTTACTAGCATGTCAAGACATTCGTATGCAAAATCCTATTGGATAGTGAAGACGAATGAGAGAAAATTTTGTTGCAGTTGGCTGAGGTGTGTCACCAAATTTAATATATCTGAGCTCGACTAGATGCTCAGGACCATCATGAAGAATCCCAATAGGTTGATGCCTCTAGCCCCCAACATCGGGAGCACCAAGAAAGGGTAGGTGGTCTCTCTCCAAAATAATTCTTGAGTGACTAGCATTTTGAGTTCCTTAAATAGATTTTACTATAACCTTTAGGATGACTATATAATGATAGTTAGACTTCCCCAATACTCATTTACTTATGAAAATTTGTTTTTAATCCAGAACTTAACTCAAACTATATGGATAAATAATGTATTAGAGTGCAATGGATTCCAATTGTTTCTCAAGAATAGTCCCATGGTTTTTTAATATATTTTCCTACTTTAATAAATAGAATAGATTGATCTGATATATATATATATATATATATATATATATATANTAGATTTTACTATAACCTTTAGGATGACTATATAATGATAGTTAGACTTCCCCAATACTCATTTACTTATGAAAATTTGTTTTTAATCCAGAACTTAACTCAAACTATATGGATAAATAATGTATTAGAGTGCAATGGATTCCGATTGTTTCTCAAGAATAGTCCCATGGTTTTTTAATATATTTTCCTACTTTAATAAAT